>PVIR01001283.1:106954-128245 GCA_004026965.1 Petromus typicus | reverse complement strand
TTAAAATTGCTTTTAATGGAACATTTAATATACACATCATGATCATACTCAACTTTGAGAATTTGTACCGGTATGCAACATGACTTAATTCTCATTTTCCCCATTCCCCTGCCAACCCTACATTCCCCTGACCCCTATATGAATAAGCTTTATTTCTCCTTTTTTTAAAAAATAAAATTGAATATTAGTCTGCCATAAAGAATGATAATTTTGAGTCATTTATGGTCAAATGGACATACCTTGAGTATGTAAGCATAAGTGAAATAAATAGGTCGCAGATGTATAAATACCATATCCTTTCTCTGATATGAGAACCTGAAGATGTAAATGAGTTCTAGAACATATGATAGATATTACAAAATAGAGAATATTCAAAGGAAAAAGGGCATCAGGATAAATAATGAGGGGAGAGAAAAATATGTGATGGTGAAAAAAAGGGAAAAAAGAAAAAAATGTGATAGTAAAGCACAAACATCTTCTGTTTTGTTTGTTTGTTTTGAGGCAGGGTCTCTCTTTGTAGTTCAGCCTGGCTCTGAGCTCAGCCTCAAACTCACATCACAGCAATGCTCTTGCCTCTGCGTCCCAAGTGCTGGATTACAGGCGTGAGCCACCACACCCGGCACTGTGGTGTGTGGAACTGGTTGCTGCTGGGTGTGAGTCTCCACACCCAGTATGGTATGTGGTTACCAGGGATTAAACTCAGGCCCTTGTGCTTGCAAGACAGGCACCGGAACCACTGAGCTGACTCCCCGGCCCACAAGCATCTTCTTTAGATCCCCCTGTTCCAAATCTGTCTTGTATTCTTTCTCTTATAGATTTCTTACCAGCCACCTGGGCTGTTCACCACTTTTAATGAACATATTTCTAATATTGGGCTGTTTCTCTTGCTGTACAAAGTGGGCAGCCAGATAAACTACCTAAAGCTCTGGTCTTGCACTGCCATGTTCCTCCTGCACATATATAAACCAGTCTCAGACATTTTCCTTCTACAACTGACTATAGTCCACAGGGATGAAGTGAAAAAGAGGCATTTAGAGATAAAATTGTGTTGGGTGCAGTGGGAACTGTCTACCTGGTTCTGTTCTGGCTTCATTTGAGATGTAGCTTTGCTACATTAAGGTCAATTTTAAAATTTTCTCAAATTTTTCAGTTTGATACATCTGCTAGATCCAGTTCCTAATGGTCTAATGGTCATGGCTTTCCCAGAGAGTGCCCTACACTCTCAGTCAGGCCTCTGCACAATGCTCACGCTCATTTTCAGCTTCTCCTAATAGCATGGTCTTGAGGTATTGATTGAAAGCCCTCATAGGAGAATCACAGAACAAACTTATGCTACCAAGGGTACTTGCAGGAAAGAATTATTCATATTTTGAGAAACAGCTGGTTTGCTTCTGGCCCAGTAAATCCAGGACATGTTGAATAGTGGAGACAATAAAGTACTTACTTAACTTGTTCTTGTTCTCAGAAACAATTCAGGGTTTTACAATTATTAATATTCTTATAGGTTTACTTTTTGTAACAACACTTTATCAATCAAAAGTAGGACTTCTTATTCATTGCTAAGAGCTTTTTAAAAAAATCATTAATCTCTGTTCTTCTCAAAATTTAATCATTTATTAAAGTCTTTTTCTTTAATTGCTTAATAGGGGGAATTCTAGTAAATTATTTTTAATCTTAAACCATAGTCCTTGCTTTTGAGATAATCATTTTTAGGTCTGGGAGGTTAGCTGAAATGGTACCATGCCGACCTTGGAAAACCAAGTGCTCGAGATTGATTCCTAGTAACCTCCTAAAAAAGAGCAAGAGAGATAGTTATTGCTTAGTTATCAGTATTACCCAATTTATACCTCATTTATTGCGATTTAAGACTTTGTTTTGAGGTTTTGCATCACTGTTGATACTATGAACCTGTGTACTGCCCTTGCTAAATTTTGGCCTCTCAGTTCCAAAGCCCATACTCCCCTCTGCCCCTGCTTTGTAATTCTGTAGCTGCCACTCTGAAAAGTATGTTCAGGACACTGCTGCTTCTCTATCTCTCTACTCTGAGTCTTCATCTTTATCGACAGCAGTTGACACATAGCCTGCCACCACCTTCATAAATCTTTCAATGCTGACCTCTAAAATTAATCAAGGAATAATGCTACTATTTTTTGTGAAATTATAATGATATGATTAAAATATGTATATAATGAGTGTATGTATATATTTAGTGTTGCCCCTACTGAGGCTGAGTTTTTTGTAGGAATATGTTGAATTATTCATATTCCTGGTCTTTCAGAGTTATCCTTCAACCTTTCTTTTTTCGAGTTGGTGTGTTAGATTTCCATTACTGTGACAAAATAAGAAAAATTTAAGGCAAGACAGATTTGTCTTGGCTCACTGTTTCAGAAGGTTCAGTCAATACTACCCAGGCTGCACCACTTCTGGACCTGTGGTGAGGAGGGCACCATGATAGGGAGTGTGTGGAGGAAAAAGCGCCTGATGTTGTTGAAGAAAAGAAGCAGAGAGAGGGCCAGGGCAGTGAGTACTTTCAACACCATGTCTTCAGAGACTTAATTTCTCCATGTAGCTCCACCTCCTAAAGTATCTACCACCTCTTGCTAGTGCCACGAACTAGAGACCAAGCTTGCAATCTATGAACATTTGAGGGACTTTCTAAATGCAAACACTCACAATTAGTGTTCATGAATTACACACTGGCAACTTCCCTGATCCTGTTCACATTCATTGGCATAAGTTATTTATATCCTTTCTGTGTCTCCTCAGTGTTAGCAGAGTTTAGAGTGACAGTCTCTTTCCATTAGCCTGTCCTAGTCATTTGCATCAATCTTCCTTTGACTAACTGTAAAGTATGTTTAATGACACATCAAATGTTACACAGCTATACTAATTTCCATGATACCTAATGGTTTGCTAGAATGTACTTGAATTCTGTCCAGAGTTGGAATTCAGAGATACATGGGTTTTATATGCTGTGTGTCTTATGAAAAATGAGATGGAAAGCAGAAATATCAGAACACGTAATGTAGGAAAAAAAAGTACATCGGAGTTTAGAGTAGACCATCTGAGCCCAGAATATTAAAGGATCATGAATCAGTCAGTCCCAGTAAAGATACAGACATGATATTGGTAACTTAAACAAGGCAAGCACATCCTAATGGACTATAAACCAGATAAAAGGTGAATGAGTTTAGAAGATAGAAGAGAATTGCAGGGTATAGTAATGATAGAAACTATAGAAACCATGTATCACCCCTCAGGTCAAGACCTTGGAAGGACAGAGAAGGAGTCCTGCAGAGCTGAAATTCAGAACTGTGAACAGGTTTGCCTGCTGCAGAAACACTGTCTGCCACTCTAAGGATGAAGAGACTGGTTGGAGCACCTTCGCACAGAATGGAGAGCCACTGCTCATGGTCTGAGGTTCTTATTCTATTGTTCATTCACATATGTCAGCCTGCATCATGGTGTGAAGCTCTCCTTACCTTCGCTTCTTTTTGCTTTTATCAGCTAAACTTGAGCGTTCAAATATATTTTAGTGTCCACGTTTATGATGATCTGAACTGACATACTCTGCAATGCAAAACTCGCTCTAACTGCTCCCTGGTCTTCTCACCTTGCCTATTCTTGCAACCACACCTCAGAGACAAAGCGTTCAGACTGCCCATCACAAATCTTGGCTACTATCTTCTACTGGGGGAAAGTTATATTTACAACAATGAAAATCAGGCAAATTGATATCTTCCCTAACCTGTGCTTCCAATAAGGCAAATATGATATGTATTAGACAAACTGCCACATTTTTATGACATATAAAGCAAAAACATACATATAAAATCTAATACATATATAACAATCTAATACATACCAAATATAGTATGTATTAGAAAAACTGCCATATATTTTTATGACATGTAAATTGAAGTCACATGTTCATGTAAAAATGAAAGAAAGAAAAGACAAATAAACTGTGAAGATGTTACTTATAACCAATTTGTTGAAAATGATTTTGGAGGCTTTTTAAAAGCATTTAATTTTAAATTGAAGAGATGCCAAAAGACTTAAAAAATTGAAGAGATGCAAAGGATGGCGATAAAACAATGTTAATAATCTGATCCCTGTAGTATCTTCCAAATGATGTCATTCTTGCAATGATGAAAGAAGTGCCAAAACACGAAGATTGTTCTTGGAAAAGAAAACAATAGAATATTTTTAAAAAAGAGAGAAAAGGCAAAAAATGAATAGTATTAAAGACACAAAAACAGAGTGAGACAAAGTGATTGGTATTTACTTACAACAGTAAACGAAACTGAAAACCAAAAAAATAGCATGTATGGAAGTATATTTATCAGGGTAAAATAATAAAGCTTATCAGTCAGAGCCTTTCACCAGTGCACTTACGTAACTATGATGCCTGGCTCTCACCTATAGATGCTTCTTTTCACAGATGGCGACATTTTTCACAGTGCTATAGAAGGACAGTGAAAACTTGGAGGAGATCACTTGTCAGTTCTTGAGAAGAAATATGATACTTGGCCTAGTTGTCATTTGTGTTTTTCACCTTTTACATAAACAGCAAATAGAGCAAAACCAAAAACAAATTCAAATTCTGACTGTTCCAGTTGAAATATTGTAAGAAAGAAATGTTCCTAACAAGGAAGAATTTTTGGAAGTCAAAAAGAAAAATTTACAAAGGGAAATGGAAAGGATGAGAAAGTACAGGAATAAGGCCAATGACAGGACAAATAAAAAGCAGGGAAGTATGTTTAGAAGAAGATAAACTATAGTGTGTGGGTGATAAAAGACACTTTAAGACACTGTGGGGAATTAATCTAGGTTAAAATGACAGTGTGATGTAGAATGTTTAACCTAAGTGTTCTTATTGAAGGTCAGGATCAAAATCCAGGGCAAGAGAGAGATGTTGTTTCCAAGAAAAATATCATAGGCCAGAGAAAATTCAGCAATTCATACTGAGATCAGCATGATTTCCACCACCCCCCCAAAAAAGTCAGAACTAATGGACTAAGCTCATGTTGAATAAAGATGTAGAGTCAAAAGATTATATAAGCCTTTCAGAGTAATGGTGAGTTAAATTCTCTTAGAGTTTTGACTTTTTGAGAGAAGAGTAAAAGCCTACAAATATCTAAAGAAAATTAAAATATATTGATTAAATACATAGATTCAATACACACAAATATGAAGAGACAACCATGATAATTTGACTGTAAGAAGTCGATGTTCAATATTTGTGGAAATTCATTTGATGTCAATTAGAGGAAAATCTCAACAAAACCATGTAACCTAACAATCATTTGTAAGGTTCATGCATATGTATGTATATATCTCTGACTCAGACTTAACTACACAGCAATGAGCCAGATGGCTTCCCTGAGATAGAGGTCAGATATATTCAGGACAATAAGACATTTCAGGCTTTGTAAGATAAGATAATAAGAAACATTAGGTTTCTATTGCTGCTTTAGTAAATTGCTGTAAACTTAGTGGCTGCACCCATTCACTATCTTTCCGTTCAGAAGGCCAAAATGGATCTCCGAGGATTCAAATCAACATGCTGATAGGGCTCTCAGTTTCCTCTGGATGTTTTAGGAAAGAATCTGTTTCCTCCTCTTTTGTAGTTCATATTAGCAGCCTGAATTTCTTAGTTTTTAGTCATCTCGGCTCTTCTAAGCCAGTAATATCTGGACAAATATTTCTCAGGCTGTGTCTCTCTGGCATTGACGGTCCTGCCTTCCAGTTCCTTTTATAATGCCCTTTGGATGACCTCATCCTTTTCTTCTGCCTGTAAGGATTTAGTGAGGCCTAATCTTTAATTCAGGATAATGGCTTGAATCATGAGATCAATTGATTAGATCCTTCATTCAATCTGCAACCTTAATTTTCTCTTGTCAAATAAAATGAAGTATTCCATGAGTTCTGGAGATTGGATACAGACATCTTTGAAAATTGCTGTTCTGCCAGACTCGAACATAATAAAGAAGTTTACTCAACAAGTCTTTACTGAGCGCCAACACTGTGAAGATGTATTTTAATAACTGATTTTTAAAATTTTTAATGTTTTTTATTCTAATTCTGAGAACTCTCCAAAGTGTAGATCAGTAAGAAAATAACACAATAGATGCCCTTATACCTGTTGCCCTGATTTTTTTAATAATAGTTAATATTTCCATATTTTTTCTGGATTACATTTAAGAAATAAAATATTACAGAAACAACTAAAGGCTTATTTCCCATCCTATCCTTCTTTTTTATGTAAAAAAATAAATACACCCTTTCTGATGCTATTTCTATGAGGACAGCATATGATCAGCTTTACTTTTTAGAAATAGAAATTTTAATATGCAAAATAGATTAGCAGTAAAGGACAGGGTGGCGTAGAGAAGTCAGGAAGTCCTTTTGTTGTCACAGACAAAAGAAGAAGCCACATTAAACTAGCAGCAATCAAAAATACAAGAAGAAAGTAAAATTGCATTCTATCCTGCCAATCCAAAGGCCTGTGGAGCTGGACACACCTGTTGAACAGCTAGCCAAGAGCACCCCTTTGTTATTCTATCTACACATTTGGAGCAGAAATACCAAATACTTCAGGTTAAGTTGTAATGGAGAAAAATGGTGGAGAATACAGTGGGGAGGCCTATTTGGGTTTCCCAAAGGCAAAGGAAGAAGACTCTCCCCACTGCCTGCAAATTTACTATATTTTACCAAAACACACATGTGTTTCTCCCCCTAAAGTTTGAACTTTTCTAATTCAGCTATAACATCGTTTTAGCATTCTCAGCACATATCATAGCATGCAGTTCGGAAGAGTTTCCCAGAAAATGGTTTACTGAGTGAATGAATACAATGTAGTCAGGGCTCAGCCCAGTTCATTTCTAGCAAAGAATTCCCTTTTAGATATACAATTAAAAGGCAATGAGAAATAAAACAGCCCAAATGAGGAAATTTTACCAAGAAGTTGAGATCAAGTGGGATTATTAATAGCTTTGGTTAGAGCATCTGAAAGGAAATGAAGTCACACTTGTGGTTTGTTCCATGAAAATGGCTTGAGCACCTAAATGTGTTCATTGTGATGCTGACACTCAAATTCTGTCAGCGTCCTGAAGCTTACTAGACAATCAGAGAAGGTGGGAGGGCTGGAAGTCAGTGCAGAATTTGGATCCTTATGAGAAATCAACATTTGGAAAATGGGATGAATCCTGTAAGTAGGTTAAGTGGATTAAGCAGCTGTTTGCAAAATAAAATGAATATAATCATTGAATTAAATTTATCTGTCATGTAGTTATTTTCTCAAATACACTAAAATCAGGTCAGGAATAATGAATGGGAAGATTTTTTTGAGCCTGTATTTCCTGAATCAGCAACGGTAGAATTATTATTTAAAGACAAAGAATTTACAGGATCTCTATCCACCCTACGGGACTTGCCCAATATTTCAGATGTTGCAGAATTTTTCAGAGAAAAATGAAAGTACCTCTGGGGATGTGTGTGTGTGTGTGTGTGTGTGTGTGTGTGTGTGTGTGTGTGTTGTTTTGTTTTGATCTTCTATGTGTGTGGGAGTCTGCAGTCCTTTTCAATGTCAGTCTTAGAAGGTTCCCCAAAGAGGCCCCTGTCTGTGGTAGCTAATACCCTAACCCACTGGGAAGGAAACTCCTAGTGAGTCAAAAGCTCTTCTCCTACTTTGTCAGGAGAATAATGATCACCACTGACAATATCACCATTACCGAACATTGGCTCAGCAAGAGATTCAAACTCCTTCAAGTCCACTTACTAACCCCCCCAAAATTAGTTTGTCAGATTGGTCTAACTAGAGATCTAGCAACGAGGTGAGCCCTAGCTAGGTTACTCAGTGACTCTCCATTACTTTAGCTGATTTTCTTCAGATACATAAATATAGCCTCTATTTTACTCTATTGAGAAGATTATTCATTATTACCTATAAAACTTTTTAAATCCCTGTATCTACAATAAAATAAAAATTGTCTGAAGATATGCTCTGGTTTTTCTTAGTGTATTCTCTATTAGTTTATAGAGGGGCCTAAATCTTTATGAATTGAAAGGAGTGAGGAATCCTTACATCAGATATTTGCATACAATGCATGCCCAAGCTTCTTTTGAGTGTTTTTGAGACACATATTTCTACTAATGAATCTGGATACCATTGTCTGTGTTGAATAATGTGGAAGAGAAATTAAATCAGTTATTTTTGTTTCTTTGTTTGTTTGGGTTTTTTAAATTGAAACAGAGTCTCATATTATAGTGCAGGAACTTACTATGTAGCACAGGCTGACCTCGAACTTGTAGCAATCCTCCTGCCTCTGCCTCTCGAGTGCTGGAATTACAGCATATGCTTCTATGCCTGGCAAATCAATTCTTCTTGACTTTAGAACAAAAACTAGTGTACGTCAATTTGGTTTCCATCAGTTTAGGAAAGAGTTACTGAGTAGTAATCATATGTCAAGTACTCTGCTGTACCTGGTGATCCAAAGATAAGTAAGATTCCAACTTCTTCCAAAGATTTTGAAATTGGTAGGAAAAACATGTAAGCAGTAAAACTATTTAGAACTACCCCTGTGTATCACCATGGGAATACATAGACTTATTGCAAAGTACTATCTAATTTAGAAATCCAAAGATGATCTATTTTCCTTTATATTCCAGATAGATCTATTCAATGATAGAAAGTTTTTCTCTGTAGGCAATACGGTTTCCTTTTGCTAGGAACATACAATTAAGGTTGAACTAGTGGGATTAAGAATAGGGAAAGGGGATAGTGTATAGGTTTGTGGTGAAATTTATGGTCCTTCTAAATCTGAAATCCAAAGATTCTCTGATTTCCAGTGCAGGGCTAAAGCATGTGTCATAGATCCCTGAGCTCCTGGTGCCACTGAGGTTGACTCCTCGGGCCCTGAGGCCTCCCCTGCCGCTCCCCACTCTTGTTACAACACAGCTTGTGATGATTCTTAGAAGAGCAGCCAAGAGCCCTCTATTCCTGTTACCTCCTCTCTTCTCCTGCTTCTCAGGAGTCTAGGTGACTCAATTCTATCACAACCAAGTTCCTTTAGCTTCACTAGCCATCTTCAAAATGCTGCAGTGACATATTAGTATGAAAAAATATTCCTTAGCTGTATTCAGGAATTTTTCTCTATGCTATCTGATCTGCATTTGAAAACATTAGGAATTTTCCATGCTAGCCTCAAAATTCAGGCCAGATCACTAGACTTTTTCTTTTTCAGTACAGGATATTGCTTTGAGATAGAAGTGACTCAAATGGCAGTAACATTTATTGGTCAAAAGCTTATAAATAGATTTTGAATTAGGTTTCCTGTGGCTATGAAAGGTACATTTTTTTATTCATTTCTGTTTACTTCTGAATCTCTTGATGATTTGAACATAGACAAACAAGAGATGCAAATCTGGATTTTCTTGCAAAATTTTTTAAAATGGATGCAAGATAGAATAGAATGAGTGTCTTAGTCACTTTCCTCCTTGTTGGACCAAAATATCAAAAACTCACAATTTAAAGGAAAGATTAATTCTGACTCGCAGCTTTTAGATGATTCAGCCCATAGTCAGCTGACTGCACAGGCAGTGTAGGGGAATCTGGTGGAGAAAAGCTGCTCAACATGGCGGTCAGGCAGCTGAGACGAAGGGAGGCACTGGAAAAGGAGGCATGCTCTTCTAGGTCACGCCCTAAGTGACCTACCTCTTCCAATCAGGCCTTTCTTCCAGCACATTTCACTGCGGCTTCTCTAGGGGGTTAATCCATTCAGGAGTATCCACTCCCCAAGACCCAATCAACTTTTAAAAGCTCCACCAGTAGACACATGGGGCATTGTTCATGGGGAACATTCAACCTCTAAGTTGTAACAGGGAGACTGAGCTTCATGACAACTTTCTGTGGAAGAAGTTTTGAGTGGAGGTTGAGTGTTTGCATTCACTTCTTCATCAAGGATTGACTGAGAAGCCTCTATGAACTACATGCTCAACTAAATCATGGCCAAATGAAAGTAAATGAGATATGGTTTCTGATGCCTACAATTTGACAGTGTAGAGTGGGAAAGACTCCTCTCCCTACACACTTCCCAGGAATGAAAAAGAGAAACTTGGGTTGGTAAATTTCAAGTTTAGTTAGATACAAAACTTTATGATATCTCTCTGGATCAGGAGGGGAAAATAGAAATTCACACTATTTTTAAAATAAGAAATATAAAGATTTTAAAATGAAGAATATTACTCATTAGGGAGAGATATGGATTTCAAATGTAGACTATAAATGCTATGTAGGAGATAATTAGAGAGATACATCCATTAGCTCCTTTTAGAAACTTTCAATTGAGTTGCTATAAACATGGTTATATTCAATAAGGTATGAAGATTTAAGCTCTTTCAGGACTATACACAGGTAAGTTGAGTAGAATTTTTAGTTTTAGAATGTCCTTACTGATCATCATAGTGAATGTACTAGTTTACATTCCCACCAACATAGAAGGGTTCCTTTTTCTCCACATCCTTGTCAACATTTTTCAAAGTAATGTTTCCAATGATTGCCATTTTGTTCTAGATATTAATCATTCTGATTACAGTAAGACTGTCAAAGTTGTTTTTTCCTAGTAGGCAAAAATGATGGACATTTTCATGTACTTCTTGGCCATTTTTATTTCTTTGGAGAAGTGCCTATTCAGTTTATTTGCCCATTTTTGACTGTGTTTTTTGTAGTTCAAGTTTTTTGAATTCTTTATATATTGTAGTTATTAGTAAGTTCTAGAAATAGTCTAAAGCCTATGAATGAACAAATAGCTAAATAAAATTTATAGAATTGTATTAAATTTTAAGGAAGAATTAATTTATGTTATCAGAAGAATAATAGATAGCTCTTGTGACCATCATGCTTGTGAAATAAGTCAAATACAAAAATTTTAGTATTATATCTCATAATATAAAGTAACAAGTTAAAGAGTGTAAAAAAGAGATGGTAATAAATAGGAAGGCAGACTTTCTGGAGTTAGGGAAGTGAATCAGGGAAGAGGGAAAAAGTTAGGGGAAGTAAGAGGGAAAGAGGATTGAAGACAATCAAGATATGTATTACATATGTATAAATCCCTCAGAACAAATGTAGATATTGTACAACACAGACACAAGCTAATAAAACATGACATAAAGGGTCACAGGTAAAGAAGTTTAAAAAGAAACTGTGGAAGAAATTGCAATATTATAGAACAGAAGCCCTCCATCATTTCATATCCTTCCTCCATGCAAAGGATCCAAACACACCCCTCATCTTCTTTCCCTCCAATTCTCACCGCTAAGGTGCCATACATTAGATCCAGCCTTCTTCAGAGAAGCAAGAACTGAGCACAGAAGGAAACACTGATATTCTACAACTAATGAGGAAACATTTTCTACACATGACAAAGAGGTGATAGAAGTTTGACTGTTTCAACAGGAAGGCTTCATGGAGATGGTAAGACGGAGGCTAACAAGAGGTGTGAAAGTCAAGCTATGATGTAAGTTTGCATGGATAGCCTATTCCTGAGAGGCAGAAGTTCTCAACTTTCTGAGGCAGTAGGGGGCTAAGAAGCTAGACCTGTGAAGTGATGTCTCATTTTTACTTCTATCACCTGAAGTCATATCTATAGAACTGCTTAAAACTATTGATATCTAGTAATTATTTGACTCACAGAAAAGTGGTAGAGGCAGTATAAGAATACCCTGTAGTACAGAAAAATTCATTGATTCACAGAAATAGACTAAACTGAGAAGTTATGAAAACAAGCCCATACTGCTTTGCCTGAGAATATTTAAAAATCCTAAATGAATGAAAACAGAAAACCAGTGAATTATATGGCTTATATAATATACTCAAAATAGCAAGTATAATACTACCACAAATATTAACAAGAATTATCAGAATGCTGAGGGTTGAATTTTAGGTCTCAGGTCATAAGTGACTTCCTCTAGAAAGTCTCCCCTCGACCTCAAAATTGCCTCTGCTCCTCTGATTTTTCATGACATATCACACTGAGCTACATCCTTAACTCCAGTTTAATTTTTTTGTTTGTTTATTTGTTTTTAGAAAACAAGTCCCCCAAGCTGGGCTTAAACTTGTGATTTTTCACCTGTCCCAGCATCCCAGTGTTGAAATTAAACCCAGCTTCAATAAATATTTGATGATTATAGGAATTTAAGGATAGATGGTGTTGATATTGGATTCTGAAATTAATAAAAGGTGAAGGAATTTTTTTCTTTAAAATTAATCATATTGGTACACTTTTGACATACATAATGATGACATTAATCATAGGGAATTCATACTTGTAGATAATATTTCTTAATTATTTTTCCCCATTCTTTTCCCTTCTCTTCAATCTTTCAAACTTTAAAAAGTATTCAAATAAGAGTGAAAGAGGATCAGGCTAGTAATGGAAAGGAGATAAATTATATAAGCTAGAGGAACAAGGAAGCACCAATAAAATTCACTAGTCCAATATTGCATGAGGGAAAATGAACTAGAAGACTTTTAGAACAGTTAACTGCAGAGGCCCTGAGCAAGACTGACCACAAAGACACAAAATACAGTCTTGTTTGCTGAGAAAATTATGTCTGAACTTAGTCATGTCATACTCAGTTTCAAAATGTCCATTTTTGCATTTCTCAAAACAGTTATCTGTAAAGTTTTCATTGTATTTTTTGGCAAATGCAAAAAATTTGGTAAACACATGTTAAGATTTAGTATTTAACCTCTCTTACCACTTCTGTTTAATATAGTTCTGGAAATATTAGCCATAGCAATTAGGCAAGAGAAAGAAATAAAAGGAATAAAGATAGGAAAAGAAGAAGTTAAACTGTCATTATTTGCTGATAATATGATACTCTATCTAGAGGACCCTAAAAATTCAATTAAAAAACTGCTGGACATAAATGCCAAATTTAGTGGCATAGCTGGATACAAGGTCAATGTTCAAAAATCAATAGCCTTTGTGTACAGAAACAGTAGACCCACTAAGATAGAAATTGGGAAATCAGACCCTTTCACAGTAGCACCCCAAAAAAATAAAAGGTGATAGAAGAAGATATCAGAAAATGGAAACACATACCTTACTCCTGGGTAGGAAGAACTAATATCCTCAAAATGGTTATACTCCCACAACTACTATATAGATTCAATACAATTCCAATTGAAATCCCCAAAGCAAATTTTACAGATCTAGAGAAAAAAATCCAAACTTTCATCTGGAATCACAAAAGACCCAGAATAGCAAAAGCAATTCTAAGCAACAGGGATATGGTGGGGGTTTTTATAATACCAAACCTGAGACTATACTATAAAGCCACCATGATATAAACTGCATGGTATTGGCAGAGTAACACACCTGAGGATCAATGGAGTAGATTAGAAGATCCAGAAACTACTCCTGATACACTGAGTCACCTCATCTTTGGCAATGGAGCCAAAAATCCTCAGTGGAGGAAAGATAGTCTCATAAACAAATGGTGCTGGAAAAACTGGGCTTTAACTTGCCAAAGACTAAAGTTAGACCCATCTCTTTCACCATGTACCAAGCTAAAATCAAACTGAATAAGAGATCTAAATATTAAAACCGACACACTAAACCTGCTGCAAAGCAGATCAGGTAAAACTCTTGAAGACATTGGTTTAGGGAAGACTTCTTGAAGAAAACCTCGATAGCATGAGAATTGGCAGAAGAAATAAAAAAAATGGGATATCATTCTATTAAAAAGCTTCTGCACAGCAAAGGAAACCACCAACAGAGTGAAAAGGCAACCAATAATATGGGAAAGAACCTTTATCAGCTGTTCCTCAGACAAAGGGCTACTATCTAGAATATATAAAGAAATTTTAAAAATTAGCCCACTCAAATTTAAAGACCCAGTTCAAAAATGGGCATCTGAAATGAACATATACTTTTCAGAGGAAGAAATAAGAACAGCTAAGAAGTATATGAAGAAATGCTCAACGTCATTGGTCATTCAAGAGATGCAGATGAAAACAACACTGAGATTTCATTTTATTCCACAAAAAATGGCTGCTATTTCAGAATTAGCAAGCAATAAATGTTGGTGAGGCTGTGGATAAAAAGAGAACCCTTCTCCACTGTTGGTGAGAATGTAGACTCGTACAACCTATGTGGAAATCTGTGTTGAGATTCCCCAAAAAGCTAGGATTGGAGGTCCCATTTGACCCAGCCATCGCTCTGCTAGGTATATACAAAAAGAATTAAAAGATTCACATCATAGCGACATACATGTACCCACTTTCATAGCAGCTCAGTTTGTGATTGCTGAATCTTGAAACAAACCAAATGTCCATCTACTGGAGACTG
Source organism: Petromus typicus (assembly GCA_004026965.1). Classification (NCBI taxonomy): domain Eukaryota; kingdom Metazoa; phylum Chordata; class Mammalia; order Rodentia; family Petromuridae; genus Petromus; species Petromus typicus. The sequence continues at coordinate 113,888 of PVIR01001283.1, read as the reverse complement.
GATAAAGAAGATGTGGTTCTTTTATAGAATGGGAGTATTGCTTTGCCATTGAAAAATGATAAGATTGAGTCATTGATACTCAAATGGATGTACTTTGAGGACATCCTCATAAATGAAATAAATAGGTCACAAAATGTGTAAATATTGTACCTTTTCTCTGGTATGAAAAACTGAAGTCATAAATGAGTTGTAGTATGTATAGTTGATATTGTGAAATAGAAAATATTTGAAAGGAAAGAGGGTGTAGGGGTAAATAACGAGAGGAAAAAGAATGTGACAGTAATAAAGAAAAAAGAAAACAAAATTATATATACAGGGGATGAGGGGTTGCAGGGTGGGCAGAAAGGGGAAAAATGAGAATCAAGTCACGCATATTCTGGTACAAGCCCTCAATGTTGAATGCGATGATGATGTGTATTCATAATGTAGCAATAAAGATTTAGATTTAAAAAAGATTTATTATTTAAAACAGGTGAAGGTATGAATTTGCTGAGTGATCAAATAATAATAGTATGTATTAAGAAGAACAGAAAATTGATTACAGAACTTTGAGCAATACTTTAATTTCAAGGATTTGAGAACTATAGAAAATGTCACAGAGGCCCAGGGGAAAAAAAAAATTAGAGTTTATCTTGATCATAGGTACAAGCAGAATAACTTTGTCATAAGAAGTGTCCCAAGTCTCACCACCTGACCAGAACACAGGTTAAATGTCACATAGACTCAGTCTTCCTTTTAGTACTTACTGAAACGATAACTCTTTAAGTCAAAGATGAAAAATGAAATCTCAAGGAATAATACATACGTTCTTATAATGGTGAAGGGATTGAGATCAATTGCTAATTAATTAATCTTTACTACATTCTTTAACAGGCTTGCTCTGAGATACATGGCATGGTAGAAAGATTATTGGCTTTGGGACTAACTTATCATGGTTTGAAAGATTTTTCAATCTCAGTTTCCTTGTGGCTAACAATATTTTCCTTGAAGAATTTTTGGAAGAGTAAGATAATGTATCAATTGCTTAATGTGGAACATTGAATACAGTCTAGTAAGTGGAAAATACATGTTAGTTGTTTGTCCTTCTGCTTTTCCTAATTCCAATGACATTTAGCTCTCATGGGAAGTCTATAAAACTTTATTTACATGTTCTTTTATCTTAGTGGAAAACACCACAAAAAGCAATAATGAGAACTTTATGGATACTAAAGGAAAGAAACTAGAGAAATTTACAAACTGGAAGAGATAGACACTCAAGAAGCTAAATGAAAAATGCACCTGAAGTTGAAACTTGTACAGTTGATTTTGCCTATTCTCCAGTTCCCAAGAATAAATAGTGACAAAGAAATAGAGTGAAAAATCTGTAGAATGGACAGAATAAATATTTTTTAAGGAATCATTTGAACCCTATGTCAGAAGGTCTAGAATTAGAAATAATACATTTATTAATAATTGCTCTTTTATTTTTGCTAATCTATATTTGATTCATTCTCTACTAGGGTAGGTGTGTTTACTCCACATGCAGGGCCATGAGGTTACCAATAACCATATGAATTTTCTCTTAGCTCTGGTAGAGAAGAAAGCAAGTGGCACTAGGAAAAATTCTAGTGAAGCATTCAACTGTCCCATCTTCCCTTCCTTGGAACAAATCCAGTCTTTTCTTTAGGAGATTTCTTCTTTTTTCCTAGTGTCATAATGTGGTGTTAACCAGTTTACTACCAGACAGCATCCAAAAAGCTCCAAGTTGCATACAATGCTCAATTTTCTAATATACAGTAAAAAAAAGTGGCTGGGTGTTGTCATATATTTATAGCACTGATACATGATGAATACATTGAGAGAGACATTTTGAAAGTTCATCCTTTGAAGTTTTCTGAAATAAAACTTATTTGATATAGAGTCTGTGACATAAAATATTGAGCACTTCAAGCCTATGTGTTGGGAGCCGTTTCCTACAGTGCCATGGCTGCCCATGCAGGAAAGAAAAAGTCGGCCTGATTTCTGGGTCAGAGCCCAACATTGTCTACCTTCCTCAAGGATAATTACTGTTTTTGCCAGATTAAACTAAGAACCTTTACACACCCTCATACCAGATTAAACTAAGAACCTTTACACACCCTCGTGCCAGTGCCAGATTAAACTAAGAACTTCTACACACCTTCACCAGGTTAAATTAAGAATACTGTCAGCACACCCCGCCCACCAGTTCTTTCAATAACTTTTTTTTTCTTTTCTGTACACGTGAATGAAGCTAGTTGGCTTGTAGGCAGTACTTAAGAAATGTATAAAAGAAGGCTGTTAAATAAATGTGGTACTCATTCATTATTGACTGATGAGCCTTTCCAAGTCCCGCTGTCCTGTCTTTACTTATCTCTCATCCTAGCCCCTTGGCTCGCTCACCTCATTGCTCTGCTGAGCTGACCCCGGCATATATGGATTGAGATGTGCCTATAAACACAAGAAAATTGTCACGATGCAATAGGAAATAAAGTCACATACTTAAAGACTAAATTTGGACACTCACAAAATTTGACTGTCCCTAGGAAAATAATAAAAGAAAAAAGAATGCTAAAATCTATATAAGCTATGCTAGACCTGCAGTAGAAACTTAACATCACAGTTCATGTTTCAGAGGGTAAAGTCCCAATGACAATAATTCGGGTCGAACCAACAATTTTCAGGCATAAACTCCACACTGCCCAACTCCCTTCTGAGACTTCACTGATACTCCTAAATTAGTAGGTAATTATTGAGATTTTGGTAGTTCCAGGAGAAAAAAATTAAGTGTCACTGTAAAGACCACTCCTCCTCCCAATAAATAGTGACCATGCAAAGCAAGAAGTGCTACAACTTTATGCTTTTCTATGACTTAGGAAAAGAAAGTAAGCATGTGAGGAAGGTGATATTGAATTATCTTAGAAAATATATAATAATTTAGCAAAATGTGTAAAGACACTCTTACAATTACCTACAGGTGGAAAGACTAACGAACCTAATATTTCATCTCAGAACACGTTTAACAAAAACAATCCCAAACATCTCCCATATGTCTTTCCCAGGAATGCCACATCAGATCACCATAAACCTGGGCCATTAAAGTCTGAGAATTTTTCTGGAGGTCAGAAGCCTGCAATTAAGTTATTGATAGGGCTATGTTCTTTCTAAATGCTATTAGAGCAATTCTTCCTCAAGTCACCAACTCCTGTTGGTTCGTGACATCCCCTGGCTTGTGGTAGCACAGCTCTGAACTCTTCCTTTAAGGCCATGTGAAGAAAGAGAGACAGTCCTTTCTGTCTTTGACAAGAATAGTTTCACTAGATTCGGGACTCACTCTACTCCAATAGGATCTTATCTTGATTCTTAAGTCTATCTACAAAACCTTCTCATTCTAAGTTTCTAGATATATGTTAATTTTAAGGGAACCTTATTCAATTCACACCCAATAAAATGTTAAGAGAAATTATTAGCTATCTGTTCTTTAACCTGAATTTTTCCAAAATATCACTGGGTTTTCTGTTTCCAATCTTGTAAAGCAGAAAGCAAGGTGTTAGTTGATCTGAGCACTTACTTGAGCTCCCCGTGGTAACTTACTTCTAGACTCAGTCAGATTGTTTGCAAAAGTCAATTGTGCATGTGCACAAGGATAGAGTTCCTATTAGTTTGCTGTCTTTTCTCTGGATACAATTATTATCTTCTACAATATGACTATATCCTCTGGTCTCAGCCTTCTTCTGTTTTCAGAGCTAGCAACCGTGGCATGAGTTATTCTCACACTTCAAATTTCTTGTAGCTTTCGCTCTGCTTCCCTATTTAAGTTCTTTGTCCACTGAATGGTTCTACTAACCCATCTCTGTCTCAAGCCCAAGAAATTTTTCTAGATTGATTCATTCATGTAATTAGATTGTACCTGCCCAGTTAACCTAGGAAAACTTCCCTTTTTAAACCTTGTGATTTTGACTGCATTTGCAAAATCTCTTTGTGGATAATGTAACATATTCCTATATTTAAAAAAAATGAAATGAAATTCTTTTGGAAGAAGAGTAATATTGGCCTTCTACGTTTGTTAAAAATATTTCATAGTTAAGCCGGGGATTTAGCTCAGTGGTTCTGGCGCCTGTCTTGCAAGAGCAAGGACTCGGGTTCAATCCCTGGTAACTACATAACAATACTGGGTGTGGAGACTCTTACCCAGCAGCAATCAGTACCACACACCACAGTGCTGGGCGTGGTGGCTCACGCCTGTAATCTCAGCACTTGGGAGGCAGAGGCAGGAGGATTGCTGTGATATGAGTTTGAGGCTGAGCTCAGGGCCAGCCTGAGCTACAAAGCAAGACCCTGTATCAAAAAACCTGAAAAAAAAATTTCATAGTTCTTTGTCATCACACTTAAATATCTCAATTTCTAAGGTTCATGTAAGTGACCAGCTGGTTGCCCATAGGATCTCCTGGCTTTCCTGTTTCCTGCCATTTAATTTTATATGCTCAGGTTTGTGTGCTTGCCACTGACTAATCAAAGAAGGCTATGTATTTCGGTAAAAAGCCAAAAGGATTTATTCAAAGCCAACTTGGAGGAAATGGAGGAGGTTATTTGCTCAAATCACCACCTCCCCATGTGTAAGTGTGCTGGAATCTTTTATAACAAGGGACAATGTAGGAGGGAATGAACAGAACAGGTGTTCCTTTATACTAGTTTCATCCCTTTTTAGATCCAGAGTTCCCCTTCCCTTGCCAAAGAGGATGAAATCATGCTTGACCTCCAGGTACCAGAATCTGCAAATTTTGTCCATTTCTCTGGGAAAAGGAGGAGTGGAAATTTGAAAGCCTCTTGACCCAAAAGGGGCAAAAAATATATCTAGCTTTCCAAATTCCATTTTGCAGTGCCAGTCACACTTAGATTAAAGGCACTTCAAAGACATTGATAATAATTTTGCTTTCATTTGACTATTTTTTCTTTCTCTGCACCAGTTGGCCCTTACTGAATATTTGTGACTGAGAACCTAAAGAAGGATATTAGGAACCTTAGCTCACCTCTCCGGGGTGCTTTGAAGATTAGTGCTCTAAAAATTCTAAATTAAATTTTTAATTAAAAGCACATATGTGAATTAATGACATTGGAGATCAGATTCCAAATTTAGCTAATTCACTTAGTTTTTTATTCAAAAATAGATTTTCTTCTCAAGAAAATCCCACAGTACAGAATTTGATAACATCTTCTGTTTTAATATGCACTGAGCAATTTGAAGGAAAAATATTAAATAAATACTATTCTAAATTATGAATAGAATCACCTTCACATTGTTTGCCTTAAAATGTGAAATAAAATAATAAATTAAAACTTGTACAATGTAAGTTTGTACTTAACTCTGCCTGTTTTCTAAGGCTCTGTCCCTGTTTCCACAGGGACCAGTTAGATGAGACTGTCACAGTTTACCTCGGCCACCTGCAACTGGTGATGTACAGACACATTTGTTAAGAATTTCAGATTGTATGTTAATTTTGGACTTTACTATGTGGACTGCTAAAACTATTCAAAAAAGTATTTACAATTAAAGCATTTAGAAAAACAAATATTCTTAAGTAAAAATTAGGGATATAAATTTGGCAGGAATTACCTTTGTAAAACCAAATTTGCCATTGAAATAGTTTTTGGTGTTTTTTACTTGTTTGTTTTGAGGTAGAGTCTTGCTGTATAGTTCAGGCTAGCCTGCAGCTTACTATGTTACCCAGGTTGGTCTTGAACTCCTGGCAATGTTCCTGACTCAGCCACCAGAGTGCTGTGTCACCACCGTGTCTGTGTGCTGAGCAGATTTTTTAAAAAAGTGATTATGAAAACAGAAGTTGGAACATTCCTGGGATTTAAACCTCTTTTTTTTCCCCCCCTTCCATCCTACCTAAGTTGTAATAAAATTTAAATGCATGGGAATGAGGGATTGATTGAATTTTAAATTGTGATGTCTGGAAGTAACTTCACTTCCTTCATTTTATTCTCAATTGTGATGATGCTTTGGCTCCCCATAGAGGTATTAGAGAGACTTAGAGATGAGAAAAGAAATAAATTTAGAATTTTCTATATGCTACTAAATTGCAGAAAGAGTTTAAAAGAAGTAGGGAAATTAATAGCCCTAGATATTAAATGTTAATGAATAACTACAGGTGAGCACTGAATGCAGCTTCCACGTAACATGGCAAAATGGCCAATATTGGAACTTGTTGCTTTTGTCAAAGGAAAAAATACTTACCTTCTCCTAGCAACAGTTGACATCCCCTACCTAGAAGGTTCATTCTGTCATGAACATAAAGCTTTGCCAACCTATCTCTGGTGAACCACTGCCAAGGAGAAGAGTATGATACCAGGGACCTAGAAGATCTGGCAAACATATTATTTTAAAAGATGTCTTTGAAAATTCTAGCTATGGAAACAAAATAAAGAAAAAGTATGGTCTTGGGTTAAACCGAAAGAAGAGGTTAATGTGCAATAAAAGCACAGCAGGAGAGCAAGCTAAAAATTTGGGAAAATAATACAAGCTGGAAAGTAGATAAGTTTAGACAATTTAGAAACAAAATCTAAACACTAGGCTTAAGGCACATTATCTTCTGCACCAGAACTTGAAGTATTTACTAGAATGGCAGCACACCCTGGAAGAAACAACACGAACCTTCTTAAGAATAAAGTAGCTTTGGGGCCGGGGAGTTAGCTCAGTGGTTCCGGCGCCTGTCTTGCAAGCGCAAGGGCCCAGGTTCGATTCCCCGGTAACCACATAACAATACTGGGTGTGGAGACTCACCCCAGCGGCAACCAGTACCACATACCACAGTGCCGGGCGTGGTGGCTCACGCCTGTAATCCCAGCACTCGGGAGGCAGAGGCAGGAGGATTGCTGTGATGTGAGTTGGAGGCTGAGCTCAGGGCCAGCCTGAACCACAAAGCGAGACCCT
>PVIR01001283.1:0-106854 GCA_004026965.1 Petromus typicus | reverse complement strand
AAGAATAAAGTAGCTTCTGGGCCAGGGATATAGCCCAGTGGTTCTGTGTCTGCCTGGCAAGCAAACGACCCTGAGTACTGTGTCTGAAGTACTGAAGTAAATTTGTATCTTCTCTTTGGTATTTCTCATGTTGCTCAATGCTGTGGGAATATTTGTAGCAAAATACACGCACACTAACCTTCAAGTAGTTTTTAGACTATATTTTGGAGATTCTATAAGCTGAAATTTATATGTTGTGAAAAACACAATACTGAATTATGTCCTCTGAAGAATACAAATATAAGAACCTGTTCCCAATTCTGTTGGTAAGAAAGCAGCTGAAAATCAAGGTGGGCATTGATTTGAACATAACAATGGCAAAATCAGATTATTTTGTAATATTTAAGAGAGGAAGAAAATTTACCTCTGAGATAAGGATTTAGTCCTTTAAATCATATATCTACATACCAAATATTAAATTATGTTTTCCACAGCTGTATTCTCCATGTGATAACAGTTCTCTGCTGTATTTGAATACTGAATGAGGCTTCCAAGTAACCTGGAAAACTGGCCAATATCGGAACACAATTCATTTTAAGTCTCTGCTGTAAAGAATTACAATTGTCTATGGTAGTTGAAGACAAGTGTCTGCATATAATGAAGAGAGTTAGCCAGGTCAGAAGGCCATTTTGTTGGTTATAGGAAAACAAGCCACTGTTCTTGCTTTGATCTTACTTTTGCTCAGAGGTGGTGGGTGCTCTTGCTTCCTGCTTCTTGAGATGCCAGAGGAAGCACACCTATTTTTAGTAAGTAAATCAAAGCTCTACCTTTCTTGACCTTTCCTCGTGGCTACTAAGTAGAAATTTCATTAAGCCTTTGGTTTCTCACACTGGTGAAACTATGTGATAGTTGAGCCTGTGTGTCTGATTTATTTCTTTTAAGATTATGGTCTCAAGGAACTTCTATTTACCTAGAAATAGCTCAAGTTTATTTTTCTTCAAGGCTCAGTAGTACTCCATGAATTTTTTTTTAAAACCACATCTTCTATATCTATGTATTTGTTGATGAGCATTTGGGCTGTTTCCAAGATTTAGCTACTACAAACTATGCCACTATAAGCAATGAATGTGTTATGGCATTGTAATATCCTGCATTTAATTTGGGGGGAGATACCAAGAAGGAGAGTAGATAGGTCAAACAGACCTATATTTATTATTTTTATTTTTTTTTTTAGGTTTCTTTTTTTGAGACAGGGTCTCGCTTTGCAGTTCAGGCTGGCCCTGAGCTCAGCCTCAAACTCACATCACAGCAATCCTCTTGCCTCTGCCTCCTGAGTGCTGGGATTACAGGTGTGAGCCACCATGCCCGGCACTGTGGTATGTGGTACTGGTTGCTGCTGGGCGTGAGTCTCTATGCCCAGTATGGTATGTGGTTACCAGGGAATCGAACCCGGGCCCTTGCGCTTGCAAGACAGGCGCCAGAACCACTGAGCTAACTCCCCGGCCCATATTTTTAATTTTTTAAGGGATCTCAATAGTAATTTCCTCAATGACTGCACCAATCTACACTCATCAACTGTGAAGGGTTCTATTTTCCTCATAGCCCACAAGCATTTGTTATTAATGGTTCTACTAATAGCCTTTCTTTCCAGAATGAGGTGAAATCTTAGTGTTGTTTTTAGTTGCATCTTTCAAATGACCAAATGTTGTGAAACATTTTTTCATACGGAAGGATCTAGTCATTTCAGGGCGGGGGAGGTAGCTCAGTGGTTCCGGCGCCTGTTTTGCAAGCGCAAGGGCCCGGGTTCGATTCCCCAGTAACCACATAACAATACTCGGTGTGGAGACTCACCCCAGCAGCAACCAGTACCACATACCACAGTGCTGGGTGGGGTGGCTCACGCCTTAATCCCAGCACTCTGGAGGCAGAGGCAGGAGGATTGCTATGATGTGAGTTTGAGGATGAGCTCAGGGTCAGCCTGAACTACAAAGTGAGACCCTGTCCCAAAAATCAAAAAAAATAAAGAAGGATCTAGTCATTTCAGATACCCATTTTTGGATTGAGTCTTAAAATTTGGGGGTGTTGATTTTTCTGAGTTTTAGTATTGTAGATATTAGTCTTTTGTCTGAGAAATAGCCAGCAAAACTTTATTTCCCACTCTGTGTGTTGGCTCCTCACACTGTCGGTGGTTTCTTTTGGTATGCAAAAGCTTTTTTAATAAGATGAGGTTCCAATTTTCTTATGCTCTAGGGATGCTGAAATTTATGCAGCCTTCTCTAGATAAGAAAGGCTCTTCCTCACTTTTTTACTTGTGTACAAGCTGCTTCCTTTATGTATGAAAATCTTACTACCTTTCTTTCTCAGTTGTTGATTCTTTATGATGTTTCCTTTGTGATTGGGGTTTTGTTCATAAAGGCTTTGCCTACACTGGCAACATCTTCAAGAATTCTGTCTTCTAGCAGATTTAGTGGAAAACAAGTGATTTAACATCAAAGATTAATTTCATGCATAGAGGCAAGATGAAAGTTGTTTTTTTTTTTTTTTTAACAAATGACTAAGAAACCATCATAGGTTCACTTTTCAATACATGAACTTACTTGAAGATAATTTTCTCAGTGTTCCATCTTGGTTGAAAGATTTTATCTTCTGGCCGGGGAGTTGGCTCAGTGGTTCCGGCGCCTGTCTTGCAAGCGCAAGGGCCCGGGTTCGATTCCCCGGTAACCACATACCATACTGGGTGTGGAGACTCACGCCCAGCAGCAACCAGTACCACATACTACAGTGCTGGGCGTGGTGGCTCATGCCTGTAATCCCAGCACTCGGGAGGCAGAGGCAGGAGGATTGCTGTGATGTGAGTTTGAGGCTGAGCTGAGTGCCAGCCTGAACCACAAAGTGAGACCCTGTCTCAAAAAACCTAAAAAAAAAAAAAGATTTTATCTTCTATTTTCAATATATTAAAATCCTACACAGTTTTTAATATATTAAATATATTAATATATTAAATATATTTTTAATATATTAAAGGCCTACACAGTTTTCTTGGTCCCATTAAAGACTTGCTTCTTACATGAAATTTTCCATGATGAGTGCAGGTCAAATGATCCTTGTATTCCTGGATTTTATTTTGAGCCCATAGTCTGTTGTACAAAAAATGGTCCAGAAGGTAGAAATTCACTTTGAAAATCATCTATATTCAAATCTTGATTTTTACTTCACTTTGGGAAAGTTAATTAACTCCTCAGAGATCAAATCCTCATGCACAAATAGAAAATGTAGTGATTATTTTGCTGTAGGACTTAAATTAAGTGATTATATTGTTTAAAGTAGTCAAAAGAGTTACTGATCAAAACAGAATTATATCCACTCTCACATTAATCATTCATTCTATAAATATTCAGCAGGCAAATACTATCTGTGTAGTAGGGATTGTTCTGGTAGCTAGTAATGTAAAATTGTAATAAGTCATTTCCTTCAATAACTGAAAGAGAGGTCCATGCTTGGCTTAGTCAGGTACATCCCACATGTATCTGATAGCATACTATGGGACACTGAGAGGCATGAAAACACCCACTTCTGAGTGAAGAAACTGGGTTTGTATGCTAAGTGAACCTTATCTCATCCCTGCTCAACATAGTGATTCTGTAGCCCTCAGTCAAAACAAACAGAGGCAGATCACAAGACCAATAGTATGACACACTGGTAACACGCCAATCAGTAATGGCCAGCTCTGTAGCATGCCTCTATCCTCCCACCATACCTTCTCTATAAAAAGCCAGTGCTGACAATAATAAAGCAGAAGACTTCCTTGAAACTTTCTCTAGAGTCTGAGTGGTGAGTCTGTGACCTTCTGCTTTCATCCTCGAGCCAAAACCTGTCTCCTCAACAACCTTGACACTGACAGCAAGGAACTTACCATTTACTGGAAAATAAATTAAGGAACAAGACAGTATGCTAGGATTTGTTCTTGGATGTGTAAGGTAGTCTGAAGCATTTCAAAGAAGTTAGTGAAAGTGTGTGAGGAAGTCAACAATGCCAGTAAGATTTTAATGCCTGAGGGAAGTGGCCTGTACACAAAGGAATAAGTGAGAGAGAGTCTTTCTTATTTAGGGAAAGCTGCTGTGTAAATTTCACTACCAGGAAATGGTCTCTAAATGAGATGGGAGAAGTGAGTAGGTGAAAGTTCATGAAGGGATTTGAAAGTCCCATTATGGTCTTTGAATTTATCCTAATTGGTCAGTTTACACTGGTGGATTTTAGATTGGAAAAATAATATGATTTCACATTGAGAATTTATTTAAGTGCAATAAAGGAGTGTATTAGAATATAGCTTACATTGGTATAGTCCTGGTCTGCAAGGATTGGTACCTGAAGTAAGACACCAACATTGAAGATGAACAGCAGAAGGGTAAGATATTGGTGAAAGACAGAGGAACTGAGGGAAATTCTCACGTAACTAGTGTTAGATTGTGCAACTCAGGCTACTAGAGGTCAGTATCGCTAATTATTCAAATCCTATTTTTAAAACTGTTCTTAAAAAAATGTTCTTTGCTCTTATTCCAGATGTGTTTTACTCATAATATTGCCAGAGAGGCAAAGTGCTAGTCATCCTCATCCAAGCAGCCACTGCACTTGACAGCTATAGATCTCAGTGTAAATTAATACATATCTATTCTGGCTTAGTAAATCAGCCTATCAACTAATCTAATGTGGTCTTGCCCTGGAGAAGTTTAGCCATTCTTGGTAAGATGAAAACATCATATCTCTAATCACCAAGGCTGAACTAGGACGGAGATGAATTCACCTAAATGATCCCATTGTGTGAGGTGAAATGTGTGGTGAAATGTGGGAAGCTCTAGGCTACAGTCACATCACTGTCATTCATCTAGAGAGGTCTTGTAATGTGCAAGGAAATCTCTATTCATTGACCCTTATTACAGGCAGGTAAGTAAGACTTTATTTGCTACTACTGGGATAACCATTGAGATCACTGAAGTGAGATTTTGCCATGGTGGAAAGAAATCAACCTTGTTTCCAGGTGCAGATGGGAATGTGATTTATAGTCAAGGAGTGGGGCTAGGGTCAGTGGATGGAAAATTATTAAGAAGAAGCATTAAGGATGAGGGAGCTCCTGCCAACACTGACCTAACACGAGTCCCGCTGAAGACCAGCCATGGTAATCAAAACCACCTGGGGAAGGGGAAAATGATGAAAATCACCAACACTGTAACATCCGGGAAGGGGGGCACACATTGCTATGCGGCATTGTAACATCCAGGGATGGACAGCAAGCCACTGCCCCGCTAGAATACGCAGCTCCCCGTGATCCCAATCCCTGTATCGGTAAAGAAAGAAAAAAGCAGTTTAAAATACAAGAAGACAATTTATTTGCAGATGGGGAAGGAGGAAAGGAGAGATGGCTGACAGCTACTCAGAGGAGTAGGAGAATTCCAAAGTGAATTGCTTCTGGACCTCTTATCTGCAGCTCCTTTTTTTGAGATTTGTGTTGTAGTCTCCTGGAATCTGATTGGCTTCCTGATTTGTCTTTCATTCTAACCTTGGATTTCTTCTGGCTAGGGGCTTTTTCTCTGTCCTTGAGGGAGGGTAAGATTATGTGGGCGGCCTTGAGAACTAGGAGTTGAGGTATAAGGAGTATGTAAAGGGAAAGTGTGTAACTGTTCTGTTGAAAGTGCTGCTTGAGACCTTCTCTCAGCCTTGGGTTTTTTGTCTTTGTCTTCCTAGTTGCTCAAGGTCAGCTCCCTTTGTCTTTCAAAGCCCTGAGTCTAGCTGCCTTTGCCCTCCTAATTGCAGGAGTCTGGCTGCAGGTCAAAACTGCCTAATTTATTTTTAATAAAGCTCAATGAAGCCATCACCCTATCATTTTCTTGCCTACAGTACTCCCGTCCCTACAACACCACAATTCCCCACGAAAAGAATGATTCTGCAAGAAAACCAAACATGAGGAAAGGGATTAGTGCACTTTAGTATTATGCAGAACAGTTTTATTGTGTTAAGCAGAATGAACACCTGAATCCCTGGTAAAGTTTCTCTTTGTGTATGCATGAGTGAGATTTAGACCTGGAAAATTTAATATGAAATGTGCATTTGATATGTGCTCAATTGGAAGAATTTTTAAAAGATCAACGTAACATACGCTGTGTATGAACATATTCTCTGAGGAGAGTCATACCCTGAAAGAAAAAGAGCTGTCATTCATCATGACACATGACTCCATCATCATGAATGCCATGATAATTAGTGATCACGGAAGTTAGTGATCCTGAAAGTCAGTAGTTCTCATGGACTATCTGCAGGTCCTTTATCTCTTTAATATACTTTCATGTATCAATTTCTAAAACTTTTCTTTGTTTTTAAGTTTTTCCCAACTGTTTTCAATTCTCACCATTACTTTTTATAATTCACTATGCTGTGTATTTCATCTATATATCTTATCCAATACTGCATACATATCTGACATAAAGACTTATAGAGAACTAATTTATGTGATGCCTTTCCTTTTGCTAGTTAGACTCCGTAGAAGTGTATTATCACAATCACAGAATAGATTTTGTATATAAACATTGTATGAGTGAATAAAGACATTGAAACTTACTCAAAAAATGAAGAGATGTGATTTTGTACATTTGTACTCATAAGAGACCCAATTTCACAAGATCTCAGCTCTCTGGGCAACTACATACTTAGTGGTGATCCATGACAGTTTTTGATAAATTTTGTCAAAAACTTTATAAAGCTCTATGAACACAACTATGAACCACAGTGATATTTATATATATTTCACTTTCTTACCAATTTCTTTATGAATATGGTTTGTCTGCTTATAATTGTTACTTCCATGTGACTGTCGTTTTTATGCCTGTGTGTCTGCTTACAAAATTATGTATGCAATTGGCTACTTTTCTGTGTACAATAGCCTAGTCTGTAACATTTTTGTTTCCAAAATAAACCTCCTTTAAAATGTAAGTAAATATTTTTACAGAATTAAAATTTTTTCAAGAATATATATATATATATATATATATATATATATATATATATTGAGATAGAGTCTCACTTCTGTTGTTCAGGCTGGTCCTGAACTCACAGCAATCCTCCTGCCTCTGCCTCCCAAGTGCTGGGATTATAGGAGTGAGCCACCATACTCAGCATGGTGCTATGTGGTGCTGATGGCTGGTGGGTGTGAGTCTCCACACCCAGCATTGTATATGATTACCAAGATTGAACCCAGGCCCTTGTACTTGCAAGGCAAGTGCCAGAACCACTAAGCTAAGTCTTTGGCCCACATAATTAAATTTTTGTGATTTTTGTGATTTTTAGACTTAAAGATTATGATTTTTTTAAAAAAAATTATCATTGGACTTCATGGCATTCAAGATGATGCCTTTTGGATTATAGCCCAGACCTGGTTTCTTTCACCTTGTGGTCTCCCTGCTCTTTAGGCCTTCCTGGTTCTCTCCTAGTATCATCTGCATCCGTTATCAAATGGTGGAAAGTACGGAGGACTATCCAGAAGTTTGGGGGTCAAATTTAGAGGTGACCATTTTATACATAGAAGTCATTTATATGGCCATGCAGAACCATACAGAAGACCAGGAAATGAGGTTGTTACAGGAAATAATACAGGAGAAGAAAAAATGAAAAGTTATATCTCTTTACCTGTTAACTATATGATATGTCAAGCTCTTTTCTCTAGAAATCAAAGAATGAGTCCTAGGAACAATGATGGTTAAAAGTAGGAAGATATTTATTGATAGGAAAGCTTCAGAGGGACAGGATGGGTCCTGAGTTTACAGAGGAGTTTTACAGGGTGAAACCCACATAAATACATTGTGGGCCACAACTCTGAATATCCAATAAGTTTACAAGTACAGTCACTTAGGTAATATTGGTCTGATTGGGAAATAAGTTATGTAAAAAGTGTGGTTGGAAAGAACAAAGGTTCTCCTAGGAAGTGATGGGTCCAGAGGTCTCAGTGCCTATCTAGACTTCGTAAGGTCTAATGTTTGTTCTTGAGGAAGTATGTAGGTCTGGTCATCTTGCATTTATCTTGAGGCTGGATTTTTCCGCAAAAATGTCTCCAGTGCCACTGCGGTATGTTTCACCTTTGTTCTGACTCTCATGAGGTCCTAGCCCTGTCTGACTGCCTCTAATATCTCTATCTAGCTCATCTACCTATAATAAGATCTTGCAATTGACTTAAGAGACAGAGGAAACAAGTAGGTGATCATATGGTAATATCTGCCACAGAGGACTTCATGGTTTAGAAATGAGATTTAAAGGATATGTCATTAAGTTATGATGAGTGATTGAGACTATAGAACGGATGAGAATTCATAAAAAAATGGAATGCTGAAGAATATTTGGTTTCTCATCTGTAAGTCTTTAGCTCAGAATGAAGACTAGCATAAGAACTAGCAATTAAGTAGTTTTAATATATTTAAATGACTACTGTGTATTGATTGCTTACTATGTTTATAGCACTATTAATAGTGGATAAGAAAAAAACACTTCAGATCATCATTTTTAAATGAAGAAACCTGATTAGATAGCTAAGTACCTACTTGAGTCGCCCAACTAGTAAATTGAAGATCTTAGGCTTAACTCTTGCCCACCCACTCCAGAGTCCCATCTCTTAAACATGTAAAACCACCATTCATTCCTCTGTATCCAGGAGGAATGAGAACACAAACACCAAGGACAGAAGGAAGTCTAAGAATAAAGTGAGGGAATGCCCTAGAGTGGTTAAGTAAATAAGAAGTAATACTGACTCAAAGTTCATTTCTCCACAAAATATTTTTTCATAAAGGTTTTATTAACCAATGAATTCTTCACTGTCACAGTCCTAGGGTGTGGGAACACAGTAGTGAGCAGGAGTTCCACCCTTACAGAGTACACTGCACAGTGGCCACACTAAGGGTAGCAGCAGGGTACAGATCACAAAGGAGCTAGTGAAACAGAAGAGAGAACCAGAGTGTGTGAATCCTGACTTTGACCTTGACCCCTTCAGTGTTGGGATCTAGACAGAGACAATATCCCCTAGTTCTGTGTCCTACATAAAACCTTATTCTTTGAGGCATTGCTGTCTGGCCTTGCCTATTGAATACTTCTTGTAAATAGAAAAGCCAATAAACTCAGGCTCTGTAGGATAATAATGTTTCACAAAGCTTACCTACCAATTTCTTAAGTATAATTGAATTGTTCACAATTTCAATGGACAAGTTTCTTTGAGTTTTTAGATCTCATTGAGAAACTGAAGACAAGACTGTATAAAGGCCAGAAATGCCTTCTTGACTTTGAAATTACATCACAAAAGTAGCTACTGTGGACAGAGCTTGTATTTAAGAGAGGCTGGTCGGGAGTAGACTGAGCAGTGAGAATATAAAACTTTTGAAAAATCCTTCATGTGTGAACAATGCAAGGGCAAGTCCTGCACCAAAATAGCTCTGAAATCTGTGTTACGCACTTATCCTGAACACCAAGAGCTTCATGTAAAAATCACAAGAGCCTCCTGAGGAAGCTGGGAGGGAAAACAGAGGTAGAGACTAGATTCTCAGGGGATAAATAAAAAGGCTTGCTGGCTGTCTAGGTTTGGGTTGCATAGGACGGCAACATTTTGGTAGGTCAGACGTATTTCTAAGTCTGTTTTTACCTTTGTTTATCCCAAAAGTTTACACAGTCGATGGAAAAAGCTTAGGGGAGTGAATGGAGTCTGTTATCCTCTTTTAGCTCACAGGGATTGTTTTTACCACCAGAGAGTTAATTTTGCAGAGAACCATGGCTGACAGAAGGACCTGAATGCTGAATGTTGATTGATCAACAAATTCTTTCTTTGAAAAGAAATTCTTTGTTTAGAGGCAGCATAATGTAAAATGTCCTTCAAGAATATGTATGTAATACATTAAGGCATCACTTTTCTATAACATACAGAATCATCATCCAGAGGAAACTGAGAGACTCAACTGTAGGTCAGGTGTCCATCTTTTCTAAGATGTCAAACACATACTGATAGGTTTGTGCTTATTCACTTCTTTCTATTCATGGCCCTGGAAATCATACTATATTTGCAAGTGTAAAATATTAGCTTGTCTTCTTTGTTATAGGCCAATTCTAAGAATGTGACAAAGCCACATAGATTGGCCTTGGGTAACTCAAAATTACTGACAACACACTTATGGGCTATCTCAAGTAGAATGACTTTGGTGGTTGATTAAGTATCGTATTGTGTGCTCATTCTTACTCTTTTGATACACAATATTGGGTTTTATATTATAGTACTTAATTCCTCGACTCTGGAGGCTAGTGTATGTTTCTGACAAATACAATTCTCAAAAGGCTACAGTAAAGTTCAATTTCAACAGCAGAAATAATTTCAGCAAGTTTACAGAGAAAGGGGTGTAATACAGAGAACTAGCTTCTTGTTATGATATTGGTTAAAGTGCTTGAAAAATAATGTCTAGGCTAGACCTTTAAGAATGACTGCAGAAAGAAGGTAATAATCTACAGCTTTATCGCATCTTTGGGGGAATGCAAAGATGAGTAAACCAGATTCTATCAAGAAAATCTGGATACACTTTAATAGGGAAGAAGAGATGAGTTAATTGTTTTACATAATGTGATGGTTACTTTGTGAGCCTGGGCCAGACTTTCTTTTAATTTCCTCTGAAATCATGTTTATTTTTTTTCCTCATCACACCTTCTAACACACAGCACTATAATCACTGACTGTTTTATCTGTGTACTCAGTGGGTGTTAGCTGTCCAAGGCAATGATCACATGTCATGTTGCTCACTGTTAAATGGCCAATGCTTAATTCAGTGCCAATAAATACTGCTGGATGGACGAATAAATGAAGAGTATTCCAAATAGGATTCAAGATTGCAATCTGTATAAACCTAAGTGCTCATGCAATATAGAATAAAACTCTTCCTGCTGGCTCTCTAAAGCAGAGAACTCTAAATAATAAACTGAACACTGCTGTTAAAGGATCGTATTTCCTCATTATGGACCATTGGTTCTACATTCTTTGATATAGCAAAGAATGACTGGAAAATCTAGTTATATTTATTTTTTGCTAATTATGTGCCACATTCATGAAGCATAATGCTAGCTATATAAAAATTAGATTCATATTTAATGTGATTTAGACTTAAAATGTCCCCCAAAAGTTTTGTGGTACTTTTGGGAGGTGACTAGATCATAAAGGTGCTATGCTCATCAGTGGATTTGTCCACTAATAAGTTTATAGCTGACTGTGCTGCTCAGAGATGAGGCCAAGTCTGAGAGGTGGGTGACTTAGAAGGGTGTATTGTTTTTTTAAAAATGACTATTCACACTTGTTTGTGATACATAACTGAGATATTCATTGTGAAGTATTGCTACATATACATATAGCCTTTTGTTTCTTTTTACTTCTGCTTCCCACCTCCTCTCTCAATTCTCCCTATCCCTAGATCCCCTTGCTATCCTCATAAGTCTGTATTATTGTCATTGGCCCTTTCCTTCTCTCTCTGCCTTCCAACTGCCATGAGGTGAGCAGCTCTCCTCTGTCTAGCCTTCCATCATGATTTCTGCCTTGGAGATGGCCAATCAAGGACTGAACCTACTGACGCTGAGGCAAATGAACCGCTCCTCTTTTAAGTTGTGCGCATCAGCATATTGTCCCTATGATGGGATAACAGTAGTCAAATTTACCATTCTTAATTACTTCTTGGGTGAGACAGTCTAAGACATTGATGGACATGGGATGATACTTGCTTATAAATAATTTGTAATACCATTTACTGCTTCTCTTATACTGTCAAGTAGCACTGAGTACAGAACAAGCATGATTTAGAAGATGTAGTGCTTTATATGCATGATCAATTTAAAATCGCAATAGCTCATGAGGCAGATATTATTTTAACCAATTTTAAGGCTTCTAAAATGAAGCCTGGAATCTTTGCATAACTTGCACTGTATTACAGTGTTGGTGAACTAATAATCCAAAAACATTGCGTTCAGTTATATAGAAGCTCTCAGGTCTACACTATCTGATCTCAAAGTCAGCATTCATAACTACTTTTGTGGGTTTCACAAGTTGTCTTAATCCTGTCAGAAAATTCTTCTGATTACAAGTATTAAGTACAGTGATATCTTGTTTTTCTGATGATTTTCTACCCAGTAACTTTTCAGATTAAAAATTCTCACAGTACTTATAAAAAATTCCTACTTCTACTTTAAATATTTTTAAATAGACACTGAAAATGCATAGAGCTGAGCCCTCATTGAGACATTCTGACCCTAAATACTGATCTTGTGGTTTTTCATCATAGTCTTTCTCAGTGAAGTAAAGATTCGTAGGCTATAACCTGATATAAATGGCTCCCTGGGATTTTGTCCTCACAAGAGTTGATGAGCTGATCTTTGATCACCATAAATGTTCCATTATAGAACATATACCCTGGAGATAGCCTTGTGTGTGGAACTCCAGTTTTTAAACTACATATAAAACTTTTTTAAAATGACTGTCTATTTCATCTAGAGGAAAATCATTATAAAATATTTCTAGTGAAAAATATCCATTACTTTAAAAAATCTAAATCCAATTATTGTTAAAGTCCCTTTTCTTAATATACTGAAATTTTTAACTAAAAATAGAGAACAACCAGTTACTGCTAAAAATCTTATCTTCCTGTATGCTCTGAAGATAACCACCAGTTAAAGAGAGCTCTCTCTTGGAATAGTTTTTGAAATGAAAGTCATATTGTCTCAGTATTTTGAGGATGTCTGATGTATGACCTTTCTTAAGAGATGTATAGTAGACTGTTCCACTTAGAATTACAGCTTCAAGGAAACCAGTCTGATTCAGTTTCTCAAATAGTTGTGATTTATTGAAAGAAGAGACAGTAATAGGACCTCAAAAAAAGCCAAGTAACTTTATGAAGAGCAAGAGTTGAAGGGTAGTCTGGGAACATGGTGGCATAAGTGACATAAGTGGCCTAAGTTCAGTTGCCATCTCTTCAGGTGTGAGCCTATCTCACTCCTCTTTCAGACAAGTTAAATTTCTCTCATCATGTGGGAGAAGCATCATATTCTTTCAAGAAATTAATCATATTTTTCATTTATCTTTGCGATTATGAGTGTGTATGTTGTTATTAGAGTTCCAATCTCAGTAAAGTAGCTAATAAGAGAGGAGATATATTTATTTGAAGAATCAGTAATTTTAAAGGAAAGCTGCCAGATAAAATATGACAAGAAAAACAGTGACTGAGACTCTGAGATCATTAACACTCTTAGAAGTCAGTTACTAGGTGTAAACAAAGACAAGGAGCAATGGATATCAATGTCAAGGGTTTGAGTCTCTACAGTAAACTAGCTGTGTGACTTTGAATATGTTCTCCATATGTTCACCCAATTTCTCTAAATTTAAATTTACTATGTGATAAAATGAAGACATTAATCTTTTATTATTTATGGAAATAAAGGAGGTAACATAGGGAAATGTTTTTGTAAGCTGCCATATATGATGTACTTCATAATGGCAAAGTTCAACATTCTTCAAGGTGAAGTACAAGTAAGCATGGATTCAGAGTACACCATTATAAACGTTCAACATTTTCCCTCTGGAAATAAAGTCAGACTGAGGAAGTAGAACTCTGATTATTATTATTATTTTCTTGCATTTTACTTTGAACAGGAATCATTTTCATGTCATATCATGGTTGCCAGGCAACACTAAATGATCAATGTAAATTTATTGAATGTTATATTAAGCTCATTGGACAGATGAAGAAGTTATAACTGAATGCTTATTCCTTTGTGATTGAGGCTGACAAAAGAGAGCTGGAAATTCCCCCCAGGGTAGGTATGGTTGGAGACATCTGGCTCTTTGACCTCAATAGGACATGATAAGTTCTAGAAAACATAAAGGAGTGGACTTCAGCTAGGTCAGCTTCTGGCCTGCAGCAAGAATTCAATAAACATCTTAACTGATTGATTCCATCTTTATCCTATTAAGGAGCTAAGAAAGATTCCTGAAGGTACTCTCACGAGAAGAATTCAGATGCTGACTTCTAAATTCTTGGGGTGTATATGACTTTATCATGAAATCCCCACACACTCAAGCTAACAAAACAATTCTAAAGTTTCTTTCAAAATGAGGCTTTGAGAGTCTTCCTTTGAAAATACCGGGCAGCTCCAAGGGGTGGTAATAATTTTTTTTTTTAAGGTTTTTTGAGACAGGGTCTCACTTTATAGTTCAGGCTGGCCCTGAGCTCAGCCTCAAACTCACATCACAGCAATCCTCCTGCCTCTGCCTCCCAAGTGCTGGGATCACAGGCGTGAGCCACCACGCCCAGCACTGTGGTATGTGGTACTAGTTGCTGCTGGGCGTGAGTCTCCACACCCACTATTGTATGTGGTTACCGGGGATCGAGCCCAGGTCCTTGCACTTAAAAGGCAGGTGCCGGAACCACTGAGCTAAATCCCCAGCCCAAGGGGTGGTAATAATTTTCACATTAACTAAACATTGGATTCTTAATCTTCTGAAATGATGATAACTGTTAGGCATAGAGATAGCATTTGGAAGGTGTCATGAAATGTACATTTATCAGTGTTACAGACTAATTAATAATTACAGAGCAAAACTTTGCTTCATCTTCATATTAATAGGTCAATTCACTTCAGCACTTGCCCTTTCCTTTTAAGGAACTCTTGAGTTATTTTTCTTTGGGGCAAAAAAAGTAAGTCTCAAATTCAGTTCTCTTTCTGCAACTGCTGTCTGTCCTTTCACAGTACAAGTATGCAATAGTTCGGGAGGTGAAGAAGCTGGACTACAGATGAAGCAGTCAGGCGCTACAGTCAGTCAGATCTCAGTTCAAACTTTCTGAGCAATTTATTTACCTACAGAAGAGCTCAGAGCTTCCATTTCTAAGATAGAAATGATTGTATTGTAATACTTCTTTCATTGGGCCGGGGATTTAGCTCAGTGGTTCTGGTGCCTGCTTTGCAAGCTCAAGGACCCGGGTTCAATCCCCGGTTAACCGCATATAATACTGGGCAGCCCAGCAGCAACCAGTACCACATACCACAGTGCCGGGCGTTGTGGCTCACGCCTGTAATCCCAGCACTTGGGAGGCAGAGTGTCATGAGGGCTAACATAGTGAATTCCGTAAAAGTCTCTAGCACTTGACGCAATTGTCTTTTGAGTTCCTGGTAAGGAAGACCACTGTCCTGTAGATGGGTCATAGGACCTGGAACAATTTGGAGTTAGGTTTGGGGACCTGAGGCTTCAGATCCCTGAAGACTTTCTTATTTTCAAATATTTACCTGATCTGAACATCACACAATGTATACTTGTATTGAAACATTACATGGTATTCCAAGAATATATATAATTTGTGTATCAATTAAAATATATGAAGAGTCTGAAGGAGAGAGGAAAAGGGCCAACTTGCTGGCTTAACCTGATGTTCATGGTCTGAAAGAATTTCATTATCCAAGGCTACCTTTCTTGTCTCTTCTACAAGTCAGTTTCCATAGTTAATATTAGAGATACTATGCAAAACAAAGACAAAAACAAAACAAAAAACCCTTATAAACATCTCGAGTTCTATTTATGTAAAAATTCTCTTTCATTTTTGTAAACACATTCTCTTTGTTTATGGTTAAAAATAGCGATAGTGAGGCCATTGGTTTCATACCAAATTCAATTGAAAGTCCTATTAGTCCAATCTGTAAAAAGCTTCCTCTTCTAGGTCAGGTAATATGCCAAATACCATGTTGAAATATATTTTGGAAGGTGACTAAGAGACAGCATTTGGGGTTTACAGTCCTGTAAATCTTCTCTTCAAATGAAATAAATACAGAATTCTCTCAGGTCTAGGGCTTGACTTTTATACTAGACTGAATTCAATTGCCTTCATTAGCTTTAGATATTAGGGTTTTAAAGTCTGGAGCAAGAACAAAGCTGAGCCCTTATCACTCTTAGTGCAAGCTTTCTGGTGCTCATTAAGGTTTTAGATTTATTTTAGGAAACTAGGATTTTATGGGTCAAGGTTGCCTCAAGTATGTTATGCTATAGTCTGATGTCACAGCAAAGACAAGCTTCCTTGAATATTTACTTTCATGTGAGCTACAGAGATTTTAAAACCTTTTTGTGTGTGTGTGTTTTTATAGTCATATCTTAGGTAAAATGTTGGTCACATTTTATATTTCTTCCACATAAATTTCCACAAACTAACACCTTTAATATATTTTCCCAAATTGAGCTCTTTTTTAAAATTGCTCATTCCTCAAGACAAAGATCAAAACAAAACTTCTTATATATTCTTTTATGGTTTTTAGTCTTTTTGTTCAGGTCCCAGAGGCACACATATAGCTATGAGACAATCTATCCTTAGGACATCTAAAATTTGCAGTAAAAGTTGTAAATGATTTTGTATTGAAGGAGTTAATTTTAAATCTGCAATTTATCATCTGTGAGATCTTCTTTTATTTACAGAGAAAAGTACATTACAGAGGATCATCTTGGAATTTTTAGCACACAAAACTCAAGGAGGGTGTTAGGGTTGATCTCTAAAATGTCCTCCCAGAAGGCTCACACTCTGGAGGCGACTGCATCCTAAATTAGGGTGCTAACTTCATCGGGGCATCATTCGCAGGTGAATGTGCAGCTGGGAAGGAGGGCCCAGATGGTGGAGGTGCACCACTGGTTCCGGCTTTGGAGCTTGCTGGCTGCTTACTTTCTGTGCTCTGTGCTTTCCCCCTCCTCGGGTTGAGCAGCTTTTTCACCATGCCTTTCACTGTGATGTTTCTGCCTTTGAGCCAGCAGATGTGGGCTGAAAACTCTGAAACTCTTGATGCAATTAAACTTTTCCTTTTTAAAGTTTCAGATGTGAGGCATTTTATCTCGGGGGTGGAAAGGTGACTAATACAGAGGGTATAATTAAATATCATCCATAATATGAAGAAATCAATGACCTATGTGTTTTAATTCTTATTACTATGTCCCAAAGGTTGTATTTTAAAATTAACAATTTATTTGCTAGTTATTAAGACTTATACTAGATAGGGGGTAGAGGGATGCAAAGCAGGAGAAAAAGGGAAAAAAATGAGAATCAAGTCACGTCATATTCTGGTACAAACTCTTAATGTTGAATGCAATGATGATGTGTATTCATAATGTACCAATAAAGATAATTTATTTTTTAAAAAGACTTATACTAGATAATGTACATAATTATCTCATTCTATCCTTATCAAGTGAAACAAGTATTTCTCTTTCTTTTAAGTTGTTAAGCAACAGAGCCCGAGAGTAGCTATCTACCGTGGTGGTTAAACTTGACTGTGTCAATTTAATGGCTTGGGAATCCTCCAGGAGATTGGTGGAACACACCTCTAGGTGAGTTTGAGTGGGTCCTGAAGTATGACCTTGGGGCCTGGATCTGGCCTTTTGCTCCTACCTGTCTGGTTCTGTTTCCTCTTTGCTTCCCAGGCAGCATGGACTCAGTGCCTTTCATCTGTGACATTCTTCAACCATGACATCCTCCCTTGGAGCCCACTGACCATGGACTTGATCTTAAGAACTATGACCCAAATTAAATTCTTCCTTTGAACTGTGGGAGTTGAGATTATATTCCAGGACAGGAAAACTAAGCAACACCAACTCCGGGCCACATATCCAATAATTTACCATCTGTTTTCAAATCTTAAACTTGGCCCTAAATGATAGTCTTTCCCATTACACTACTCTGTCTCTTTCTGGCCCCTTGAGATAGGGACATCTTTCTGTTTTGTCATTTAAACAACTTTTAATAAATATCACATTTTAATATGAACTTTCCTACAGGAAAATGTGACTTATCCCATAATTTGTAACACAGATGTGTATTACTAGGGGCTACTATCTGGAAACAGACTTGATGGCTAAGAGCTCATAACACCAAACTGGTGTGGTAAATATTTTTCTTATACATCCTTGGAGAAATAATAGCTAGATAATGTTTAAGTTACACTGTGACTCTCTCCACAGAGTTAAAATGATCACATTTAACATTTCTTTAATTCTGCCTTCAGTTAACTTCAGCTATCAATAAGGTATTTTCTCAAAATAGACTCAAGCTACTTTCAAAGCTCCAAATTATGGAAGTCCAGGGATATTCTGCTGTCAGTTTTTAAAAAATATTCATTTACACACACACACACACACACACACACACACAGTTGTTTGGAACTATGGTGTTCATTCAGGAAGAGACAAAAATCACCATCTTTCTAATCCAGATACACAACAAATTTCCCGAAGGATAACTTCTTGCTTACGATCGCAAAGAGCCTTTCCACATGATCTTCATTTTGATTCATTTTCTTCTGCAGAACTCATTGATTTCTTATGCTTCTGAAAGTCATAGAGGAGTTTTTGAGAGTCACATGTCAACACTACTTGTTTCTTTTGAAAATCTGTTTTCATTTCTTTGCAGATATAATAGAGCTATCAGTAAAACCCCTTGGTTTTGTTGATTATATTAAAGTCAGTTTTTAAATATGTACCCTTCTCTGAGTCTTCTAGCGTTAAGAACTGTGGTACAAAAGTGCATCTGAGATTACAGAGACAAGTCAGCTTCATCTCTTTCTTGAGCTCATCTTCCAACCTTTACCTGATTGTCATTATCTTGACCCAGGCATCTATCGTGTTATAGCACATATCCAGCAGGTTCCATTTTAGGTAAAGTTATATTTCTTTGTATCCTCTTCCCTACTGTCTGTTCTTGACCTTCTACTGTCAGTGTAGCCTTGAACATGTTTCTCACAATCTCTCACCATGATTCATCCATAAGGCAGGAGCGTGAAAACAACTGATCATGGGAAGTTGTCACATGGATCACACTGGATTGCTTAATAATTACACTGAAATCTTTGCTGTAAAAATTGTATTTTTAGAATAAAAATAGATGATAGGAACTAATAATTCACTAGTTCCTAAGGTAGTCTACAACATTTGAAAGCAAATGTAGTATATGCTCTTTTCAACACATGCTTTAACAATTATTTTTTCTTGATTCTGTGTCCAACAGGGAGTTAGAACATTGCATCTCTTCTTTTCACTTCTATAACATTATGCACATTTTTTATCTCCTACTTAGTGTGTCTAAATTCTAAGTTTGATGGGAACATGAATTCATATGCTTTATTCACTGTCACAGACAATGACACCAGGAGGAAGACTGTTGAACTGCTCCCTAACCAACATCTTGCTGAAGAGCAAAAGTCACAGAATTTCTGAGCCTCCTCCCACACACTGCTCACTTAATGAGTTTATTGATGCCCTAGAATTCCATTCTCTGCTGTCATCATTCACCAAGCTTTAATCTGGCCACAGGTGCTTTGGAATTTGTCATCTATCTGGAGTTTGTGCATGTTCTGAAGTTTGTACTCCGGCACTATGAGGAAAAAATGAGTAGGAAATGAATTTAAGATAATGAACATAAAAATCTCTTGTTTTGAAAAGGGCACATCAAAGTCTTGGAAGTGGTTCCAGGAGAAACCTGAGTCACACTGCTGAAGTAATAATTCACCACAGATTGAAGGAGAAAGCCATCTTGATAAATGTGGGCTCCTTCCCCTTCTTCCTTTCTAGTCATCATCCCTTCCTTTGCTTGGCATCTGTCTGTCCTGTGGCTCACTAATTTTAACTTCATCAGTTGTCTAATAAATTCTCCAAAAGTATTAGCTAACAAAGGACATCTACATTTTTGTGTAGTTCTTCATATTTTTGAAACCATTTTTAATTTGTTTTATTTACCTTTTACAACAACTCTATAAATTATTTTAATCTGCATTTTTAGAGACTAATGTTTAGAGATTGTTTATCCAAAATTTCACTGTCAAATGTGCTCCAAGTCTTTCAAATCTATACTATTTTGTCTTCTCCTTTGGACCATTTTCAGCATAGTTTTCATCTCAGAAGAGAAGTTAAACCTTTAAAGGAGATAGTTGTTGTAAAAAGATGAAGAACTAAGAGAATAGCAGCCCAAGATTTGTTCAGATTTCTTCGGGTATCAGCTCTGTCTCCCTTTTGTCCACTTCCAGTGGCTCCTCAGTTCTTATACTCTTCACAGGAATTTCATCCGTTACTGAGGCAGAATTGAAACTACACCTCAGAACACTATCAACATTTCTTTTGTCTTGGAGAAAATTTGAGAATCAAATATATACCAATAATGACAATTAGATTGGAACTTCTGGCTAAAATTGTTATTGGCTACTCCTTATAAAGGATTCTAAGGTTATACCAGAACTCACCAGGGAAGCATCATGATCGATTATTGGTATCTTCCAGGCCTTTGTATGGATAAAAAGTTGGGTACTTTCACTATATTTGCCATTCCTGGCATATGCAGAGACAAAGCCTGCCAGCCATACAATAGGTTCCAGACATCATCTGCTCCAATGTCTTCATTTTACAATTAGGGAACCAAAATATAGAGAAGGGAAGAACTTCGTCTAAATCATGCTGCCCTGGACACAGGACACTTAAAATTTGGTATTGTAGTTTGATTTGTTGATTTCATAGAGAAAGTGCTAGCCAGGTTATGAAGAATAGGTGTCTAATTTCCTCTTCCATCCCCACTGCAGACATCTTTCTCAGGTTCCTGTGCTTCTTATATTCCAGCCACCTAGGACTCTGCCAATTGTCCTTGTCACTTGCCATGGACTTGCTCTCTTAGCTTCTACCCAACTCTGCCCTTGTGTTCTTTACCTCAATCCCAAGACCCATCCTTCTATCCATTTCACCTCCATCAAAATAGATCTATCTTCTGTCTCTCATGGTTCTGCCACACACATATTTTTTTAAATATACAGTGCTTACTGCCTCATTCTCCGGTGGGCTATTTTGGTCATAAAAATAAAGCTCTTAAAGACGTAATGTCTGGTCCACATGAGGCATAAAGTATTTTGGCAAAAAATATTTATAAATTAAAGTTGTAAATATAAATATAAATAGTTGATAAATGACTATTTGATGGCAGCAACCATCAAATTAGAACCAGCTTTGTTCTTACAAATTCATCAATATGCTCTGTTTTATCACGTCTCATTCACTGATCTTCCCAACTCTTTGACTCTTTTGTTTCTGTATAGTTCATAATAACTTAATTACTGTTTATGTTTTATAGCTATAGAAATAAAAAGCACACAGGATTGAGGACTTTCCTAGACCTATTGACATGTTAGAGGTCTAGCTGGAATGGAGTTGCTGTCTGTTGATTCCTAACTTCCCCGCTATGCTCTTTAGTTCACAAAGTTCTTTACTTGGATCAAAAAACAACTTTTCTCCTCACTCTGCCTTATTGAGACTGAGCACACCTCAAAACAGTCCAAAGGTATTGTAAAGGTTTAGTGCCGGGGTCTCACTGCTGGGTATGGTGGTGTCAGCCAGGCAGAGCAATGGGGTGACCGAGCCGAGGGGATAGGATGAGAAACAAGTAAATACAGGACAGCGGGACTTCAAAGGTTCATCAGTCAATACCGAATGAATGCCACGTTTATTTAACAGCCTTCTTTTATACATTTCTTAAGTACTGTCCTTGAGCCGACTAGCTTCACTCACGTGTACAGAAAAGAAAAAAGTTAGTGAAAGAACTGGTGGGTGGGGTGCACTGACAATATTCTTAATTAAATCTGGCACGAGGGTGTGTAAAGGTTCTTAGTTTAACCTGGAATGAGGGTGTGTAAAGGTTCTTAGTTTAATCTGGTATGATGGTGTGTAAAGGTTCTTAGTTTAATCTGGCAAAGACAGTAATTATCCTTGAGGAAAGTAGACAATGTTAGGCTCTGATCCAGAAATCAGGCCAACTTTTTCTCTCCTGCATGGGCAGCCATGACACTGTAGGAAATGGCTCCCAACGGGTTAGCATTAGCTAAATGGTTTGTCATTAATGATATTTTTACTCTTTCAATGTGCAGTCATATTTCAATAGACATAGGATGTATCCAGTCTAAACAAACTCCCACACTTCATCCACTCTCAAACAAAGCTTCCCTCCTGCATGAAAACATGAGATTAAATTATAAAAATTATCTGTGCTTCCAGAAAATGAAATAATGCTAGGCATAAAGAAAGCTGTTTGAGCTCTGTTTTGGAACCACAGTGGTCTGAAGAACCACACAGTTACCTCGTCTGGTGGCCATGGCAGGGCATGAGCATGGCTTGGAGCTAGAGTTGAGTATAACCATGGTTCTGTATGCCACCAATCGTCCTTTCTAGAGAAGCATGTGTAAGACTAGTGTAAGACGTGCTAATGCTAAACCTTTACAAATCATCTCGAGAGTGTATCTGGAATGAAAGGCAGCATTTAAAATTTTCAAAGTGGGTGAACAAATAGACAACTTTGTAATACAGTGATACTTCAGTTGTCCAATCCATTTCATTCCAAACTTGTGTTGCAATGCTAAAAAATTTGAAAACTGAACATCTTTTTCCCATAAGAAATAATAGGAAACCAAGTAATTGGTTCTGTGGCACAAAAGCCACACTTATCAGTTCATTTTTCCAGGACCCCAACAAATTTCACAATGATTTCTTGAACTGTTTCGTGGTTCTCATAGTATTTCTTTTATCACTAACTTTCTTTGGAGTCATGGTTCTGATATTTTGTGCTATTAAAGCACCAAAATAAAGTACAGCGACCATGTTTTACCACACTCATGCAAGCACTGTGTCTAGTCTGGGAGAGGGTGATGTTTGGACTGAAGTGTGTTCTCTGGCTGACACAGTGAGACACTATGTGACTCACTTTTCAACCACAAATGCTTTCTCAAGTGAGATTTTTGGTTTGACTATTGAACAAAGTTATAAACAATGAGCAGATATTTAAAAACTATTTTACTGTTTAACTAGTGGAAAGTCAGTGGAAAGTTGGAGCTATTCAACAACCGAGGTATCACTGTGTCCTGAATTAGCTTTAGAAATTTCTAAATAATAACATTTAACATTAATTATTTTCCATTCCAGATTGTCACAGAATGTTTACATATATTACTTCTAATTCATATACTATCAATTCAATATGTTCTTTTCAAAATATCAGTTAGGATCACCCACTGCTTATCAAGGATGGAATCAATATGAGAATCCAGCTGTCTGACACAAAATTCTGTACTTTCTCAAAAACTCTAAATCACGGTGGCTTACAATTTGAACTCTATCTGTGCAATCCCAACTCAGTGAGAGACCAAAAGAAATATTAAATATATTTTTGTGCCTTACATTTTAAAGACTCAATTAATATTTCTCAGCCCTATGCAAAAATTTGGGCTTTCAAATGTAAATGATGGTTAACACAGCTGAACTAAAAAGAAAATAAAGAAAGGAAAAGTTTATACAATGAGATATATGGTATTGGCAAAGTCACTCTTGCTTCAAAATAATTAATCTTATAATTAGGTTTGAGCTTTAATAATATTGTGGACTATCAGACTGAAAAAAATATAGATTGTGTATTTCATAATGAGGAAACAAGGCTTAGATCTGTAGTTATGTCTCAAAAATTTCATAACTCTAAGTGTACAAATAGTTCTGCCTTAATGCACATGAAGCTTCTAGGTCTTTCAGAAAACTGATTAAAAATACACTCAAATAAGCCCTGAAAATAGATTTTTGTCTCGTGCCAACTCAGATTCACAGGCAATATGAAGTATTATGTGGACAAGAATTTAGAGGTTACATCTAGAATCAGCAGGCAGAATGCCACGATTCATTATTGATGTCTGTTCTATCTACGGGATATGGAGTTCAATAGCACATGTGTGCTGAATATTATCTTTTTCTGACTCATGGGATGAAAATTTCTGTAAGTTCATTATAGGAAGGAAAGTCCTACTCTACCATCAGAAGACTTGCTTCTTTATCCTTTCTGAGCTGTCTCCCTAAACCTTAGTTTTGACCTTTATAAAAGAAACTAGACTGTGTAATAAGATAAGTGTGATGAATAAGAAGTGAGTTTCACACTGTCCATCTAGGAACTACTTTCATAGCTGAAATATGTAGAAGTTCCTGGACCCAGAGGTAAAGGAAGCTCAAATTGAAAGCTAGAAGATATTACTTTAAATTTTTTTTTCTGCTGCTACTCATGTTGCAAGAGTTTGCTGATGTCTAGGTTTCTCCAAGAAGAGAGATAATTATGTCTGGATGCTAGAGTGAAGAATTTGGTTCTTGTCTTAGCATTCAATCACTATGACAAAAATATCTAAGAATGACAATTTAAAGAAAGGTTCATTTCTAGCTAGAGTTTCAGTCTGTAGTCAGTGGACTCTTGCTTTTAGACCTATGACAATGCAGAAACACAGTTGGAAAGTGTGGTAGAAGAAAGCTTCTCACTTCGGGGCAGCCAAGCAGGAAAGAGGGAGGGAAAAACTAGGGGAACAGAGGTATGATGTAGTCTCCATGGTGTGCTTCCATGACCTGCTCTCTTCAATTAGGTTCAACCTCCTAAATTTTTATTAACTCCCCAAAAGGCAATCAAATTATGAGTTCATCAATGGATTAATCCCTGACAGCAGTACAGCCCCCATGATCCAACTGTCTTCTAAAATTCCACCTCTGAATGCTGCTTCATTGAGGAAGGGGACCAAGCCTTCAACAGAGGGGCCTTTGAGGAGACAGTATAAATCCAAATCATACAGCTCTATTGAGAAAGATCTGAGTTTCATCTGATCAAACAGTGGAGAGAAGGAGGCTGACATTTTGAGAGGCATTGCAGTAATAATCATTCAAGTTCCTGCGTATCTTTTCAATATAGATGCTAATATCCTTAGGTAACATATTTTCTTTTCTGTTCAGAGCTTGGAGTGGTTCACATTTTCTCTACTGTTTTCATCAGAATGTTGCTATCCTCTAGACTGGCATAGATTTCTAGACTCTCTGTCTGACTCTGGCTTTTCTTATACTCCCCTCCTTCAGCTTCTTTCTCCTCAGCCAGACACTTCTCTAAAGAGATTTCCCTTCCTTCTCCACCTTCACTTCTTTTCTGATGTTCTTTTCTCTCTTTAAAAACCTGTACCACTGGAATTTTTTCCACAAGCCTCAAAACATAGGCAAGTCAAAATTCACCATGCTTCCTTTTGCTATCAGTTAAATGTTTTTGTTCTTTCCGAATTCATATGAAATCTAATACAATAATATTTGGAGGTGAGTCTTTGAGAGGTGACTAAGTTAGAAAGGTTGAGTCTCATAAATGGAATTAGTGCTCTAATAAAGAGGCCCCTACATGTTCTTTTTTTCCTTTCTAGCATGTGAAAATACAGAAAAAAGCTGCCATCTGTGCACCAGGAAGTAGGCTTTTACTAGTCACTCAATCTGCAGAGCCTTTGATTTTGAACTTTCCAGCTTCTGGTACTGCTATAAATCATTTTCTGTTGTTTAAGCCAACTAGTCCATGATATTTATACTGTAGTCTGCACAAAGACACTCATCTTAGTTTATTTTCTTTTGTTATAACAAAATGTTTGGAATAGGGTCCTTGATTTATAAAGGAAGGTTTTATTAGTTCACTATCTGGAGGTCCAAAGGCATAGTGCTAACATGGTACTTGTGTGGGTCTCTTATGTGTCACACATGATGGAGAAGCAGAAGAGGAAGTGAGTACATGCAAAAAGGCTAAAGCAGCAAGGTAACCCTACTCCAAACAGTTTGCTGTCATGATAGTGAGTCTAGACCCAGGAGACCTAAATTAGTCCTTCAAAATGAGAGGGATTAATCCTTTCCAAGGACAGTGTTCCCTGCTTTAATTACCCTTTATAGGCCTCACCACCACTCAACACAACTCACTGAATCAAAATCAATAAGAGTTCTGTGGGTTCTTATTCACAAGCCATATCTAAGCCACAGTAGTCTCTACATTTGTATTTCTCCCAATCTTATCTCAGCCAGTAACCTGGGTTATGTTTGCTACTTCTCTTTGTGTTCCCTGCCCTAATTCTGTTAACACCTCATCTCGATTTAAATGTCTAAATATCTATGAAATGAAAGCATTTCTCTCCATAATACTGTGAATGTCTTGGTCCTGCCTACTATTATTGTTATCTAGGTTCAGGATAGTTTCATAAATCTCCTATCTGATCCCTTGGCTTCCTAGAATTGGAATGTTCCTTCCAAAATATCCAGCCACATTATATCTCTATTGGATTTTTTCAGTAGCTATTGCCTTCTAAAAATGGTTTCTAGGTCTGTATGAGGTCAGACTCCAATTGTCTCTTGGCATTCTTCATGCTGAAATCTTGTCAGTGAATTTAATTGGTTCTTGGAAATCACGTTTTTATCTCTCTTTCTCTCTTTCTAATAAATTGAATTCATTGGTACACTTCAGGAATACATGATGATTACATTGCTCATTGAGCATTTATACCTCTACATGATATATCTTGATTCTTATGTTTTTCCCATTCCTCTTGCCTCTCTCTAGCCCCACCTCCTTATATACATAAGTTTTCTTTCCATTTTTGCCTTTTACCATCAAAATTTTTCTTTCCCTTCTTTGCTTTCTCTTTTCTTTGCCTCATCCAGTTACCTTTTCCCTTTGAACATTTTCTTATTTCACAATACCTATCATGCATGCACCTCACTTATACCTTCAGTTTCTCACACTAGACAAATGATACAATATTTACATATCTGAGTCCTAAGTATTTCACTTGTGAGTATGGCCACAAGGTGTGTCCATTTAGCTCTAAATACCTCTAATACACCTTCTCTTTCCCTTACAGGTGTTTGTAGACACGGTTTCTTCTGTGTGCAACACGGTGCTGCTTTTTCTCCCTCTCTGGGGCTTCTAATTCATCTTCAGATTTTAGCTTCATTGTTAATCACTACAGTAGGTTCTTCCTGGTATTCTCAAGTAGATGTCCCTCCCCACACTATCAAAATACCATGTACTCACCGTCATCGTATTTTATTGTGTATTGATTGTCTCTCTCAGTAGTTCAGTGTTCCATCAGGGAAAAGAACTCTGTCTTATCAATCATTGTGTTCATGATTTCCAGTGTGGTCTAGTGCTCAAAACATATTCATTAATAAGTGGATGGATTCTTGTCTATCTCAGTGGGGCACAATTCTACTCACACTTCAAAATGCACCCTAAACCTATTCTACAGACAGTTCCTACAACTCCTCATCCTTAGATGAGAGTCACTTGGGATTTTTAAGCACATTATCACTATCACTTTTATTGTAATTTTTTCTTGGTTTCAGTTAAAATTATTCCCATCTTTTATCATCCCCTTCACCTCCATCAGCAGTCATAATTACCCCCATATTGCCTCCTTCTGAGGACCTTGATTGAAAGACATTTAAGCAACATAGGATTACTTCTATCAACCTAAAATACTCATTAGGAGTAGCCAATTAATAAGCAGCAGGCATTTTATAGAAAGTGAATACTTCAAGTAATTACTTTTCAGAACATATGCATGACTAGAATTTAGATGATATACCTAGAGCAATTCTCCTGGTTTGAGCATTTTTGTAACTATTTTATAAAATAGAAAAGAACAGATAACTGCAATTTTGAAATGTATTTTCTATCTAGTGTGCAACAATTTCTCAACTCACAAATATGAAGTTACAAGTCAGCAAGAACTCTCCATCTGTTCTGTAACACAGAATCTTATTCTAAAATACCATTCCCAATCCTTTTTCAGCTGACAATGTTTATCCATTTCTGTGAATACACAAAATAGTATATAAAATGTTTTCTTTTCTCTTCTAATGTATATCTGGATGATTGGGTGAGCTCTAAGATTTCTTCCAATCCTAAGAATCTAAGGTTCTACACATGGATTTGTTCAAGCAGAAAGTTCACTTGTCATTTGGAACAGCCACAGCCAGAGGCATAAATTCACTGACCAGATCTGCTGCTGAATTTACCATCTTTATCTTGAACAAATCCATGTACTTGATTTTTTTTTGTACATACTCTGTTCTGGGAATGAGGAGTACATTATTAGACAGATAAAGTCTATTAACCGAATAACCCTCCTATTTGGACCTTACTTTTCTTACTTGTAAAATAGGATTAAACTGAGATATGTAAGTTGTTTTGCCCAAGAGGTCATTAATACAAAGCTTTCAGAATAATTTTATACCTAGATGAGAATTAAAACATGCAGCTGCACCTGAATTTTTTTTTTAAAAAAGGGAACTTTCTAGTTATAAAACACTGGGTTTGCTTCTATTAGTTCTGGAAAGTTCTGAGTCATGCTAACTTAGTGAGTCCTTTTTTTTTTTTTTCTCTTTAAGAAGCATAGTTCCTCACAGCCACCTGTGCAAGTTTTTGGGCTGGTGCTGGTTTGTGTTCAGTGTTCAATAAATGACTCAAACAGCACTGAGACCCTGCTTGGCAAGGCAAAGCTCACTTCCGCATTCACGGGGAGTCTGCAGAAGCCTATCTTCAGCTTGCT
The DNA here is from genome assembly GCA_004026965.1 of Petromus typicus. Classification (NCBI taxonomy): domain Eukaryota; kingdom Metazoa; phylum Chordata; class Mammalia; order Rodentia; family Petromuridae; genus Petromus; species Petromus typicus. The sequence goes on along the minus strand of PVIR01001283.1, from coordinate 78,423 downwards.
GTGGTGCTCCCTGCAAAGACACCAGGAAGCCTGAATCTCCTCAAAGAGATGAAATTGATTCTGTGCTCTTGTATCTTTTTGACCAAAAAGTAGCACTTTGATTAATATTTACTCTACCCCGTCTGTGAAACAACACATTGAAAATAGGGTTGATCTAAAGTGCGCTGGCCAGGGACTATCTTCCATGAATGCACCACTGACAAACAGCTGCTCACACCTGGAAAACTGCACCTAAGGGAATGATGCTGCTGCGTTCACACAAGGTAGAACTAGAGGGAGACTTGGTGCACCATAAGGGTGTGATATGTATGTCTGCATCAGCATCTGGAAGCCAGTGCCCCAGGCCAGTTGCCAGCTTATTGGTATGCTGAGATGTCACGGGAAAGTTATCTGTGACCCTTCAATGGTAGCAGAAAGAACAGGACCCACGGATTGAAAAGCTGGACTTCAGGCTTCCAGTCTGTGTTCTAGAGACTTTAGAATGTCTCACACTGGGGATCAACTGGGACATGCTTTTATGCACACAGAGCTATATGACTCCTCAGCACAGAAGCAATGAATAAAAATGTGATGCTGAAGTTAGGATATGGCTTGCAAAAACAGATAGTATTAAACTGATATTCAGTTAACAGTGAGAGTGGTTAATTTTTCTACTGCTGCAATAGGCTGGCTTCTACCTATCTGTCTTTCCCTCCTCAGGGCATAACTGTCATGAGGGACAGGTAGACAGAAAACATATAAACCTGTTGTCTAAAGAGACATGCATTTTTCTTGCATAATTTATTCTCTTGGTTCATTTCTTTGATTCTAAAAGTTCAACAAATTTAATGGCTCTGAATTTTTCAGGACTCTGGGTAGTTTAACTTCTGAATGGTTTTAATTAATTCCAACTGTCTTCTATAAGAGAACATAATCTAGTTTCATTTCAATGATAAAATGAAAGAAGCAACTTGGGGACCACCATCTTGTGAAGCCAAGTTTATATTTTTCCTGCATGTACTTCCAATAGCACATTCTTCACTCATTATTTTGAATACTGACTGCATCACCCCACCACATCAGTATGATTGTGCATCTCACCAGGGCTCTGAGAAGGGTGTTGACTGGATCATGGTTACACTCCTGCCAAACACAGAAATAAGAGGCACACACAGCTGCTGCAGCCCTGCGGCCAAGGCTCTTTCTGAACCCCTCCTCCTCCTCCTGCTTTATTGTGGTCCTTCTTCACCCCTGCGTTTCAGCTATAGGAAGGCCCCAGCTGCTCCTCACCTACACTGTCAGTTTTCCATGACATGGCCCCGCATGTAAAGAAGGAGAGAGGAGAAATCCTGCCACTCTTGAACCACAATTAACCAGAAATCTTGGAGAGAAGTGTCAGAAGCAAAGCATTCAATGGAGTTGGCTATCTGTATCCTAGCAAGGCAATCTAGGTGCCAGGGTCTAACCCAAAACAGAATGAGCAGCTCTGTGCGAGTTCAGCAGGGATGTTGAGGCCTGGGCATGTGACTTTCTGGGACAGAGAAAGTGTCATTAAATTTCACTGAGGAGCTTATGGGAGATTAGAAACTTGTCAGAAAACAGGAATAGACTAAGTCAAATAAAAAAACTTGGGAAGTAGATGGACACTTATAACTAAAAGAAACAATGAGAATTTTGACATCAGTTTAATGAGAAGTAGGCCATATTTTGAAGGAAAGGCTGTATCAAGTGTGAGAATAAGAATAGTAAAGTACTCATTCTACTTGAAAGTCATTGGAATTGTTGTTCCTTTGAGAATTCTTTTAAATTTATTTAGACACTAATACAAAGTAATCCCTTCCTGTCAGTCTTCTACATTTGAAATAATTTCAAGTATCACGAAGGGGAAAAGATGCTTCATGTGTAGGGTTCTCCATCTTCTGAAACACCCTTTCTGTATTGGTCAGCTTTGTGTTACTGTAACAAAGTAATGAAATGAAGGCATGTTTGTTATGGTTCATGTTTCTGGATTCAAGTTCAAGATGAGGTGACCCTATTGGTTTGGATCTCTGGTAAGGCTGGCATGTCAGCGTGGAAGTGTGAGTTGAATGAATGCTATCATCAGGAATCAGTGAACAGAGAAAGAGAAAAAAGAAGAGGAGCTGGCCATCAAGTCCCCTGAAGGGCCTGTCCTCCATGACATAAGGATCTTTCACAAGGTTTGACCTTCACCTCATGCTGGCTGTCAGTCAGGGCCACCTGGAGGCCAAGCCTTTACCACATGTAACTTTCCTGTATCTTTAGTGTTGCAATGTTTATAATTAATTTTTAAAATCCTAGCATCTTCAAATATTAAGAGGCACAGGCAGAGTGAGAGAGTATCTTTTAAGGAGTTAAGACTATTTGTAGAAAATTTTCATCAAAGTGTACTAAATAGAGGTGATCACAGTTCTCAGACTTAGCTGAAATACCCAGGCTTTGCAGGTGATAGAAGGGAATATACAATATAATTCCAAGAAGTAATCAGTCCAGGCTTGTTAAACAATCAGGCTGGAATAAGGAAAAAGTAACACCCAATAGTGTCAGGCAGACCAGAAAAGTGGTCATGTAGTCCCATTGGGGAGGGAGCCTTCAAGGAAGATATTTTCAGTGGAATCTTGAAGAAAAACATGAGATGGAGACAAAGAAAGAGAAGGACTTGTTAGCTGAATCAATATAGGAACAGAGAAGGAAATGACAATTATTTTCAATGAACTAAGAGAAATTAGTATAAATGAAACAAACATATATATATATATATATATATATATATATATATACATATATATATGTGCTAGTTCATTTCATTTTTGAAACAATAGAATAGGTAATTTAGGGAATTATTTAAGCTTGTTCTACTTCCTATTTATCTATCCTCCATTTTGCTCTTTCTTGGTATATATTTTGAGTTTATCATGTATTGAGAAACCATTCAAAACTTAAACTGATGTGTCTGACTTATTTCATTTAATATTATTCCTCAAGTTGTATCCATTTCCCTTAGGAGTGCCTCACATTTATCTTTCTTTATGGAAGAACAGTGCGCTATTGTGTGTTAATACATTTTATTTATCTATTAATCTATTGATAATATATATACCATTTCTAATATCTAGCTATTATAAATTGTGCTTATGTAAATGTGCATATACACATCACTTATATATGATGATTTTAACTCTTTTGAGTAGATACCTAGATACATAAATAAAATTTCCATTTTTAGTTTTTTGAGAAATATCCATGCTGGTTTGCACAGTGGTTGTAATAGTTTATATTCTCACTGAAAAGGTAGAAAAGTTTCTTTTTTCCCCACATTCTTGTCAGGATTTAGTATTAGATTTTGATAGCAATTTTTCTTAATTGGGTCTCTTATTTTGGAGATTCTAACTTTTTTGAGGGTTTTTTTTTTTTTTAATGTATTCTAGATGTTAAGCTTTGTTTGAAGAATGGCTGGCAACATTTTTTCTCACTCTCTAGGTTATCTCTTCACCCTGCTGATTATTTGCTTTGCTGTGAAGAAGCTTTTTACTTCGATTCCCATATTTTGATTTTCTGTATCATTTCTTATGTGTTGGAATACAATTCAGAAAGTCCTTGTTGATTCCTGTGTCCTCCAGTGTTGTACCTATTTTATCTTCCAGCAGATTGTTTCTGTTTTAACATTTGGAGATTTGATCTGTTCTGATCTTAGTTTATTTAGTACAGTGAGATACCTGGGTCTAAACTTAATATATATCCAATTTTCCCAGCACCATTTGTGAATGAGGCTATCTTTCCTCCAGTAAACATTTTGGGGCTTTTGTCAAAGATCACATAGCTGCTGTCTCCAGGGTTGTTCCTGTTTCTCTCTTCTGTCCCGTTGACCTATGTGCCTGCTTACCATGTTATTTTAATCGTGGTATCTTTTGATTTCAAATCTGGAGTTTTGATGCCTCTTGCTTAGTTTTTATCATGCACATTTCTTTTTGCTACTCTAGGCCTCTTCTGATTCCATATGTTTTAGGATTCTTTTCTCTAGATCTGTGAGAAATGCTGTTGATATATTTATTGAAATTATGTTAGTCTTTATCTTTGTGTTGGAGCAACAGCCTATTTCATCATAATGGTTCTGCCTTCCAGGAGAAGGGACAGTCTTTCCATTTTCTGATGTCCTTTTCAATTCTTTTTCAGAGTGATAAATAAATATATAATTGTTTATTGTATAAGCCTCTCATCTCCTTGGTTAGATTAATTCCTATGTATTTAATTTTTCTTTAGCTATTATGAGTGATATTGTTTTCCTAACTTTTTTCTCAGTGAGTTCATTATTAGTATATAGAAAAATTATTGACTTTTACGTGTTTGCTTTGTATCCTACTACACTGTTATTAACTCTAGGAGTCTTTGGAGGAGAATTTTGGGTCTGGTAAGTATAGAATCATATCATCTGCAAAAAATGATACTTTGCCTTTCCTAAGAATATTCCTTTTATTTATTTATCTTGCCTGATTGCTCCGACTAATGTTTTGAGAATTGTGTTGAACAAATGTGGTGATAATGGACATCCTTGTCTTATTCCTGGTTTTAGAAGGAAATCTTTCAGTTTTCCCCACTCAGTAAGATGCTGGCAAATGCCTGATCATTATGGGCTTTTATCACATTGGGATAAAGTCTTTCTATATCTATTTTCTTCAAAGTTTATATAATGAATGGATGTTGGATTCTTTCAAGACCTTTTCTGTGCTCATTGAGATAATCACATGTTTTTATCCTTGGTTCTGTTTATGTGATGAATTACATTTATCAATGTGTATATGTTCAATCATTTTTGCATCCCTGGGATGATGCGTGCTTGGCCACAATGTATGATCATTTTGATGATTTGTTTCATTCTGTTTGCCAATTTCTGGTGGAAGATTTTTTCATCTATGTCCATTTGGGAGACTGGCCTGAAATTTTCTTTTTTCTTTGGATCACTGTATAGTTTTGAGAATAGGATACCTTCCAAAATAACTTTAGAAGCATTTCTTCCCTCTTAGTTTTATTAGAGTTTGGAGACTAATAATGTTAGATCTTCCCCAAAGTCTTGTAGGATTCAGCTGTGCTGAGAGGAACCCAGGTGTAGAGATGGCTGCAGCCTCATAGTTTGACTACTCTCCTCTCCCACAAGGCTCATGAGAGGCCTTGGACGGTGGCGGCAGCAAGGGAGTGGGTGTGGGGGCCTCTTTCATCTTCACTCCTGCCTGGGTTACAGAGTACAGCTTAATTTTGAAACCCTTTGTATTAATGGAGTCAAAGAAAATTTAAAACAGTGTAGCATTTGGATTTGAATATTATTATATGGAGAATAGATTGAAGTAAGGATTTACGAAAACTACGGGAGCCATGAAAATTATTTTAACAAACCAAGTAAGACAATAAGATAACTTATTTTCTAAAGTAGCACATAGGCAAGAAAATCTTTGGATACACACACACACATACGATATATGATATATATCCTTCCTATGATTTATATTTATATGCTTATCAAGTGACAAAGTCTTTAGACTATACCTTTCATTTTTGAAAGACGTTTGTGTAAATTTATGTCTAATTACATAATTACAAATTATGTATTACAAACGTAATACAAATTATGTTTGTAATTTATGTCTTTTTTACCTGCTTCCTAAGAAATAAGCAGATTTTTACTTTTCTATCCATTAGCTAAATTTCCCCCCAATCCCCCCCACACATATTTGGGGTTACAGTGACTTGAATTTTTTTTTAGTTTTCTCAGGAAAATAAGAAAATTTAATTGACAACTCATGGCAACCATGTAGTCTTTTGACAATGCCTTAAGGATAGCATCGTGTTAACAGAAAGCATAAATATGTTTTACTCTAAAGTGAACCTATAATGTAAAATGTTATGCTCCTCCTAGCTGTTAGAATAAGAAGCCTTTCTCAGTATCAACAAAGACTTTCAAATTTCCAAATGTGTATTTTTTTTAGATGCTATGTTCTTATAGAGGACTGAGTATAATAGTGCCCAGTTGTTCAAAGATTTAAAATGAATCTTGAGAAAGGAGTCACAGTAGGATGGAAATTACTTCTACATGTAGTGTTAAAAAAAATCTAAAGGCTGCAAGTATTGAAGAGACCTGTGGGAGCCTGAATGGACAAGTATGGAGTAAAGGGAAAATTCTTCAGCATAAAGCAATTTTTCTGACTTAACATTGTGGTTTATAGACAGACAATGGTCCACTCTCATCACTTGATATTAGATCTGGATGCTCAGCAGTGGCATTACTTAGCATGGGCTCAAAATTATGGGATCTATTCAGAGAGTTCATCAGGAAATGTAAGAAAGTTGCCCTGTGAATTACTCCTGAGCTCTAGCAAAATTTCTGGAGTTAAAGTTTAAAATCTTACAGTGGATTAGGCCAAGTTAAACCAAGGTGTGATTGGCCCATGTGGGGTCTGACTACAAGAAATACAGGGCAATTGTGACTTAATCACAGCTGCTAGAGTACATGGGTCCAACAAGGCTGCAGGCTTGAAATATGAGGAAAAGGGGATTAGGCAGTGTGATCTGGAGGTGTTGATATTTCAAAAAAATGGAATGGCTGGACTTTGGTTGATGACTTAAAAATAGAGATTATAGTTGAAAATGTCAGTGGCTAGCTAATTTAAAAGACTGCTGACCAAATAATAAGAAATTATAGCATATTACACTTATATAATACTTTATACTTTTCGATATATTTTCTGATTAGATTTTACTTGTATATATGAATTATGTAATCAATCTTTAAACAACAGGCATTCCCAGCCAGACAAATTCAGTAAATTCATGTTACTTGAAGAAATCAGATACAAACAAAAGCACAATAATACATTTACATTTTGCTCACAAATACTTTCTTTCCCTTTGAATACATGTTTTCTGTTGGCATGGTCCTCTTAGGAAGGAAAATATAGACTGAGCATTTCAAATGGGGGTGTTGATACAGGGCATTAGGTATAAAAGCTTTGGAAGACTAGGAAGAGAAAAGGGAAACACCGAATTGGTATAAAGATAATAAACTCAAGAAACAAATACTACCTTGGGAATGGGACAGCAAGGGACATGATGTGACACTCTCAGAACCTAGTTACTCAGCTCTCTGGGGGAGCGGGCATCACTGGCTGTGGCTAGAGCTCTGAGGGGAATTGAAGCTGTTTATGGAATTGCTACAGGAGCAGAGAGCTGGAACCAAGCTTACTGGACCAGGACAGAGTAAGGAAGGTCCCTTCTCTTTACCTCCTCCATCCAATTTGGCTCATAGTATATTCCATTGGCAGAAATCACTAAGAAACCAGCGAAGTTTACAGTCTGGAAAATGGAGTTTTCAGTGTTACACAGCAGAGTGGAGAAAAAGGGAAAGTTTGAAGCTGGAAAATGATAAGCAAAGTTGTGCATATTTGTTGATTAAAAAGAAAAATTAGGCCAGAAGTAAATCACATGTAAAATAGCCCTTGCTTTTGTGGTAAGTGTTGGCTTGGTACCTCAAAGCCAGCACACGGCTGCCTGTGCTCCGGTGTGCTCTATGTCAGCTCTTTAGTCACTGCGCTGTGCTTTCCAGGGGTGATGGCTCATCCAGCAAAGCCAGTCATCTTCTTCTTCTCGTGTGCTACCACAGTTTTCCCTCTGTAACACTCACAGTTTTGCATTGTGGTGATCATAAAGATTCTCTTTTCTTCCGTTGATCAGTAGACAACTTGTCCTCAAATTGTGGCTCTGCCATGCCTCTTTCTCTTCTTGATATTTCAGCATTCACAGGCCAGCACTGTCTGCTGCAGTCCACCCATGTGTGGTTTAGATTTAGCTACGTTTTTGTGATAAATAGCCTTATTTAAAGAAGCATCTGTCTAAAGCAAATGGGCTTAATATAATTTGAAGTTATTTCATGCTAAAGACTTCCTGTTACCTTTATTTTTATATTTTGGTCTTTAAATATCATCCTCCCTTGGATTAGCAAATCAAAGCATTTCCCTCAAAAAACTGGCTTCTTTGTCAAGCTAAGCATAGCTTCTGTCAGTTGTCCAGTTCCATGCTAGCAAAGGCAGACAGGCAGGACAGATACACCCCCTATAGTCCTCCATTCCTGTTTCACCTAAAATGTAACTTAATCCCTCAGAGGGTAACTCTGGGAATTGTATCAAAATACTTAATCCTTGGCATAATGGTCCATTGGTCTTCGCCAATGCATAAATTGATTAACTGGCCACAAGTAAAAATCTTGTACTTTTAGGATTTCTTTTCTGTTAATCTTTTTTGGCAAGGATTATTTCCCCGAGCTCATCTGATCCTCAGGATTATAACCAATGACTTTAAAGGTTGACTGAGCACCAAAATTGTGCCTGAAGCTTGTTAAAAAGACAAGCACAGAGTCTTCACTCCTCGAGATCTGTGTGAGTGGGGCCAGGGTCTGACACAAAGGCTCCCGGTCTTGTTTTGACTCACAGTCAGAACTGAGGTGTGCAAGGTATTGCCCCAGGGAAATGTTCGGTATTATTTAATTCATACTGGCTGCTTTGTTTGGCTGGCTTCAAAGCACAGGCTCAATGAATGTTATTCTGAAAGTCTTAATGCTATTTAGCTGATTTTGAGTAGCAAAGACTATTTACCACATGCATTCCCTTCCCCATGTCACAGGTGTTGTCTACGCCCTCACAAACTGCTGAGAGGTGCTCCTTCTTGCTCTAGGGTGAGTTCCCCTGGGTTATCTGACTGCATGCGGCCTTCTTCAGGTGGGCAGGGTGGCTGATGTAGAAAGTGTTCTAAAAGAGAATGAGGGAAAGTATGCAACACCAAGAATGAGGACATAAATAATTTTGTTAGAGGTCTGGATTCTGAGAGCAGAAGGGAGTCAGAGGGTATGGTCAAGGTCTTCCTTTGCTGCCCAGTGACTATGAACTGTGAGAGCAGCTCTTCCAGCACGTGTTCCAGATCATCATGTGACCTAATCACACATGGGAAGATGCAGTAATTTAAAATAAAGAAATCAATGTGTCCTATATCATATCCATATGTAGAAGTCACGCTTGTAAGGTTTTAATAAGTGCTAACAGATATTTGCTAAAAGTAATTTATTAGTATTTTAAAATTTAAAAATAAGAAAGAACTCTTTCATAATGTAATAAAAACTATGTAAAACTGTACCAACCACTACTGACAAGAATATAGTGAAACATGTGCTTTTATTTGTTTTTTTTTTCACTTATGTGTACCTATCTGCAGAATCTATTATTTTACATACACTATAGGGGATTGGTAGATGCACATAACACATTTAAATTTCCTCCTCCCTTCTTCTACCCTTCTTTTTTTTTCCAGCATCAGATTCATTTATTTATCCATTACAGGAGTCCAGGGATTCAATTCAGTGGTTTCAGCACTTGTTTTGCAAGTGCCAGGGCCCGGGTTCAATCCTTAGTAACCACATACAACAATGCCAGGTGTGGAGACTCAGACCCACCAGCAGTCAGAACCACATAGCACAGGGCCAGGGATAGTGGCTGAGGCCTGTAATCCCGGCACTTGGGAGGTAGAGGCAGGAGGATTGCTGTGAGCTCAAGGCTGAGCTCAGGGCCAGCCTGAATTACAAAAGAAAGACCCTGTCTCAAATAGGCTATTTCTCTAACCTCAAAATATTTCAGTAGAGAATTTTTAAACCAAATTAATTTGCATCTTTTTGTAAAGAAGATGAGCCATGAGTCTTTATTTGCTTGATCAGTCCCTTAAGTACTCAGCACAAAATGACAATAACAGTTGTGCTACTACATGTCTTCTATAACACAAAAGAGTTTTGGGTGATTTTTTAGCTGCTAAATTTCCTATTTATTTGATTACATGGTATTGTGTAGACTCCACTATAATTTAAAGATCTATTAAAATCATAAAATGAATAACATCAGTAATATCCTGTAGCACTGGGAAAGTCTGATTTTACCTCACACACTAAAAACATCTGCCTGCTAATAAATTAACTTCAAATGTACTGTTGCACCTGTTACTTTGTCCACAACAGCTTCTTAACAAGACGCTACTTAAATTAGTTTTATGCATAGTTATTACATTTACACAGTTTTTTAGAATGTGTTTTTTACTTTGATAATGTAGTGTCTCCAGTCTGTTTTTCCTCAAATAGCTCCAAACAGCTGTTGACTTCTTGAACAGAATTTAGCAAATACCAAAGATGAGACTTTATTATTAATTTTTAGCCAATTCTATACCAAAACTCCTGCACTATGTAAATGTTCTAACTCATTTGTTCTACTTTTGAATAATATTTTCTATGAACGTCCCAATGCTAGTTAATGACAAAAGAAATATCACACCATATTATTTTCTGCTTCTTTCAGTGATTTAAGAAACTATGACATGACAATGAAAAATATGCTTTTTTACTGGCATGTAAATTTTATACCAAAGATAGTTTAAATGTTAAATTCATGTAATTTTGTGACTATTCAGTTGGATTTTGCATAACTATCAACACTGGTGAAAATGTATAGTCTTTTATCTTCTTATTATAGATGCTTTTTTAAAAATTTGACTGCGATGGCTTTATTATACTAATATTTTGAGGTAAATACAGTATCCTTGGGTTTATTGAGATAGTAAAATATTTTTAAAATCCATCTTTCAAGTAGTATCAGTTAAAAGTTTGAAATCTTTAGTAAAAAGTTACTTAGAAGCTTTAGGTCATCATTGGCTATTACAGAATGGGCTGGGGAAGGTTCTAGCAGAGACAGAACAGTCGTTCTCATCGTTAGCAGTTGACCATAGATCTAAAGATCACTGGCATCTTCTGGGTCTGAGAAACAACAGGTCCTTCACTACATACACAAATATAACATTACGTGCTAGATCAAGAAACTAATTTAAAAAGCCCTAGCCTATAAAATATTGTAAACATCATAATAACAATGACATAAAACAAGTAAAAGATTTTTTTAAAAAGAAGGTTAAACAGACTATGAGGATATTAATCTTAGGGATAATTTGTTCTTTAGTTACTGAAAAATTTTATCTTTTAGAATTTTAACAAAAGGCATTTGTATCTTATTGCCTCTTTGGCTTCTTACAGAAAAAGTTTAAATTTGTTTGAAAGTTAATTTGCATTCCGTATGGCAGTGCTAACTTCCTTACCCTGGGACAATACTGCATTTTACCTTTCCTTTCAGTTGCTACTAATTTTATAGAAAGAACTTATAAAGATTTTTGTTTTGCATTTCTTTTATTTCCCATGAAGGGAATACCCATGAATTGACCATTTGACTTTACCTTTTGTGAATTACTGAATTAGAAGAGACTTTCTTTGCTGTTCTGTACAACATAACCATTCCTCACTTCCTGCCAGCACCTGGCTCCTCATGTGTCTTTGAATGTATGTACACCTGTCAACAACGTGTAACACCTATCACAGGTGATTTACAAATCACTTTTGGATAAACAAATGGATAAATAAATGTATTTTACTCATTTGTCTAATGCAGTATTCACATTTTAAAAATTAATCTATAAGAAATTCTTCCTATATCTGAGTGAAAAATTCTTGATGCAGATGTGTGTTTTTTTCCAGTTTGTCACTTTACTGTTTCTTTGTACAGTGTATTAATTGTTTGAGACATTAAGAAGTTTAATACAATTATCTACTGAAGGGCATTATTGTCATGGCTTTATCTAAAATGTCCTCCAAAAGGTTCATTGTGTTGAGAGCTTGTTTGCAGTTGATAGGATTTGCGATGTGACTGGACCACGGAGACAGTGACTTCAACAGTGGTTTAACTTATTGTTGAAATCACACTGTGATGAATTCTGGGCACACATTTTGGGGTGCATTCTAAGGAAGAGGACTGGGTGGGGTAACCTTGGGGACTGTCTCTGGCCCCTGAGCCCGTCCTCTTTCCAGTTCTCTCTCTATTCCCTGATTCCTGGCTGTCAGAAGGTCAGCAAGTGCATTTGCTCTCCATAGCCTTGCGCTGTCTTTCTGTCTTGGCACAGGTCTGAAAGCAACGGAGGCAGCTGACTCTAGACTGAAGCCTCTGACCCGAGTTCAGCTGAACCTTTCTTCCTTTGCCCCCATGGTTTGTCACAATGGCCGAAATTTAGAATGATTATTCATAAGATTTTTATGTTTGATGTTTTGCCAAGAAATTATTTCCTTTTATTTCCTCCTAGTCTTTTTTTGCCTTTCTTGTGTGTGTGTGTGTGTGTGTGTGTGTGTGTGTGTGTGTGTGTGTGTGTATGTGCATATATGGAATCTAGTGTGCATGCAGGAGACAAGGACCTAGATCTTCCCTAACTAGAGACTGTACTGACCTCACTTACTATATAATTCTCCCATTACTTGCAAGGCTGCTTGTCTGATATACAAAATATTTACACTACTCAGCTGTGTTTCAAGGCTTCTCAGTACTAGGATGGATCATCTGGTTGTAGCAGTAAAGTCTGGTAACAGAGTTTTGGTGTAGCTAAAAATACAGTACTTGGTGAATAACCCACCCTTCCTTTTTTCCTATGTAGTCCAGACTAACTCTGAACTTGCTCTCTAGCCCAGGCTGGCCTTCAGCTTGTCATCTTTCTGCTTCACCTCCCCAAGTTTTGGGATTACAAGTGTGCCCACCATGACTGGGTTCAGTTCTTCTTTTAAAAAATAGTGTATGGTTGTCCTTTTTTATCTAATTCTTTCCAACAAGCTTTGAAAGTGCTTTTTCATGAAAATATACATATAAAATGGAATAAGCTGTGCATAAATTATACATTTGAGTGTTTGGCAAAGTGAGATGTGCCCTTGGCCCTCGAACCTTTAGGCTAGGACTGTCCTCTGGTGCCACCCTAAGAAGCGTGTTAGCGATCGCTGCATGCTCCTCCCTAACTCTACAGTATATCACATTCTATGGGCTTTTAGTTGTTGTGTTTTGTTTTTAAGCTGGTGAATGTTCAGGGCTCTTTGAGGGGTTTTAAAATTGAAATTTTAATAATATTTTCTGTAGTTGTCTGTTTCCATGGCTTATGGAGGGGTGTGAATTTGCATTTCTGTTTTATTATTTTATGTGGTGGAGAGGCAAGGTCTGAACAGAAGGTATACTCGTGAAGATTGAGTGCACTTGTATGGAAGCTCAATGACACCTGGTCTTCTGTGTGTGCCAGGAGAAAGGACCTCAAAAGGAAGACTTTACTACTAACTTGACCCAGGATGGACATGGTGAAACCACTCACTGGCCCTGACTATAGGTATGCAACAGCAGCAATACTACCATGAGCAGGGAAATTTCTCACTTGGTATGCTACTTGTCTCAAAGTTTCCATCTTAAAAGCATAGAAAGAAAGCTTCTCACTTTCTGGAACCACATGTCCTTCAGTAGTGCAATTGACCTTATTCAAAGTCTTAAAATATTTTCATTTATCAAATGAAGAAAAAGACCAGGGTACTAATCAGTACCTTTTGGCAATAGGTCCCATTAAATATAATGCAGAAATCTCTGTTGTTATGAACTCTCCCTGAGAGATAGGCTAGGGACTATCAGGAATATTATGGTATAAACACCAAAACTATATCCATAATTTAGTTTTATGTTGAGCTACAAGTTCTCTGAAACTCTGAGTGACAACTTGGAGTTTGTGAATCAATTGGACTCATTTCTGCTGTGATTTTTCACCCTGACTGTGTAATCTAATGTATTTTGCCATAAAGGATTTCAAAAACTCTTAAATAATTATCTTTTTCTGGCTTTCTTCTTCACAAAGGCCTGAAGGATATAGCAGGGGCAATGCATATAAATTAATTTTTAAATACATTACTTCCATTGTTAAGAACAGTTATTCTTTTCAAAACTAATTGCACCAGGCTGAATGTGTTAATTTCTCAGAGAATTTCATTTTGTTTTATTACCAGCACCTTTTGGAGGTTGTTTGTCATCATTTTTATTAGTTCCCATCTGTTCTTGTAGCCAATTTGTGAAGCCCCAGCTGATCCAGGTCTTTCCATCAGGGTCTGTACAAATACCGATGAGTCTGGTGGGAACCCAAGACCTGGCCTTGCAGGTGTGGTTTTAAACCTCGAGGTCCAAAAATAAACTACAGCAAATGTGTGGCTCTGTTTTTTACTGTTTTCCTTTCTATCATCCCCCAGAATTATTAGACTTAAATAAAGCATAAGCAACTTGACTTGATTTCTCTGCAGTGTCTGCCTTGGTTTAAACTATATCTTTATTATTTCCACTTATTTGTGATTTATACTAAAGTTTTTATTCTGATACAGTGGTCTACACAGCTCAGCTTAGAAATTCTACATAATTCAGCTTGGTTTCCTAAATCCAGTGGAGGCATAAATATTTGACATTTTTCCAGTATAAGGTAAAACATACAAAATAGCAAATGCCTAATGTTATTTATTTAAAAATCCATACTAGGGGTCCAGGGATTAGCTCTGTGGTTCCAGTGCCTGCCTTGCAAGTGCAAGGGCCGAGGTTTGATTCCCAGTAACTATATACAACAATGCCAGGTGTAGAGACTCATGCCCACCAACAATCAGAACCACATACCACAGTGCTGGGCATGGTGGCTCATGCCTGTAATCCCAGAACTTCAGCAGCAGAGGCAGGAGGATTGCTGTGAATTCAAGGCTGAGCTCAGGGCCAGCCTGAACTACAAAAATGAGACCCTGTCTCAAAAAAAAAAAAAAAAAAAAAAATTCCTACCTGGACAGAGATGTAGCTCAGCACTACAGTGCCTACCTGGCAAGTGTGAGATCCTGAGTTCAGTTGCCAGTAACAACAAAGGGTCTTTTTCTGCTTTTTCTTCTTGTTGTATGTGGTTACTGCGGATTGAACCTAGGCCAGTGGGCTTGCAAGGGAGGTGCCTAAACCACTGAGCTAAATCCCCAGCCCAAAATGTAGATAATTTCTAATGATTATTATTCCACAAGTGGAAAATGCTCCTGTCAACCCAAGACCCTTATTTGAGGAAGGTATTGTTATGCACATTTTATGTATAAGGAAACAAAGAGCAGAAATAGAATTTGAATCTAGATTGGAATAATTTTCGAAGACTACGATGTTTTATACTTTATAATGAAATTACATTTGTCAAAGAGAAAAGATATATTTGATCTTTTCAGACACTAGACCCTAAAAATAGAGAGACTGATACTTCCTACTGATTAGGAAAATAATGACATTTCCCTGGGCACACTACAACTATAAGATTTCAGAGTCTTGTGTTTGTTAACTATTTCCATTTAATAAAACTGTTCTAGGGCTGAGAAGGCTTATTAGGCAATTAACTTAGGTGTGGTTAGAAGGTAGAAGTTGTCTTTTTATTTCTGATATATTTTCTTCTGTATCAAACTGTCCTTATTTGTACATAGAGCTCATGCAGAAAACAGTGGCTGACTGATTGACTCTATTTAGGTCATTGTAGATGACTCAGAATCCAACCTATTTTTTAATAACCTAGAAATTGCATTTATCTTTGCAAGGGCCTTAATAAATTCAGATGTGTGAATCCATAACAGAGAGCATGTATATTAATAACTAATATTTATTGAGCACTTACTAAGCCCCAGGCTGTGTTTAAAATTCTCTTTATGAATTTCTTTCAATCTGCTTAGCAAATATTTAAATTAAATGCCACTATTGTCTCCATGAGAAATATGAAGCAAAAAAACCAGCTGTTAACTTAGCAAAAACCTTGGTACTCTGCTAAATTTCATTCAAATCAGCTCAGTTAAAATCACCCAACCATACTGGTAAAAAGGAGCAATTTTAAATGTATTTCTTAGAGGCAGAGTAGACTTAAATAGTGTGATTTTGGCTGTTTCACTGAGCTTCCCACTGCAAATGACTCTGAGAAGGACAACTCAGCCACTTTGTCAAGTGACCTGTACACATTTTTCTTTGCAGGTGTTTGCCATCTTTCTAAGGAAATTGCAAAAGACCAAGCCAAGGTAGAAACGGAAGGTTGTATCTTTTAGGTATATCTGAAATAATAGTTTTTCATATTCTGGATTAGTCAGCTTTTGATCACTGAGATAAACAGTTTCTAAAGAGAAAAGACTTATGTTGTCTCACAGTTTTAGGTATTCAGCTCATGGCTGGCAAGTCACTGTGGTTTGGGGCCAGTCATGGAGCACACCATCCTAACAGGAAGTGAGTGGTGGAGGGGAATGGTTACCCCAGAGGGTCTTGAAAGCACAAGAGAGGACGCAAAAGGGAAAGGCACAATTCCTACAGTGCAACTTCCCTCACCTCAGCTGCTCCTCCTAAATCTTCTTCTGCCTTCAGGTGGTGGCACAGGCTCCCCACGTGGGCCTTGGGGACCACAACAGATCTGAGCCACAGCACATGGCTGTCAGGCCATGAGTGTCCTCAGGAGAATCTGAATCCACAGTCCCACACAAAAGGGCAATTGTCATGTTACTTGGTTGATTTCAAAGGACATTGGCATTTTGTTGTTATATTAAGAGGAAATCATTAGTGCGAGTAACCTTTTGATATTGACACATCATACAAACTAATTAATGCTTAAATCCAACCTCACTGTAAAAACATTTGTTTCCATTTTTGGTAAAAATAATAGACAGGGAAAAAGTCTAATCATAATTTGTATTTGGCTTTTGTGAGGCATGAATTTGAGCTCTCTAACCACCCACCTAGACTCAATTTACATATACAAGAAAACGATTTAGGGTGTGTGATGTCTTTTCAGTTTTCCTGCCTCCTCAGAGAGTTGTTGGGCAGTCACAGGCCCAAAGTTGCAGAGTGTGAATAAAGTTTGAAATAATTTGGGGTTATGAATACCTATACTGTTTCCAGTTCACCTAACAAGCCATACACTGAAGAGAAGGGACGGACAACTTCGCCTCGAGGGATTCAAACCCCAGACCCTCCCCCCTGTCGTCAGAACAATGACATGTGGAGCTGTGGAGTCACCTTGAGACTGGATTGAGGGTGGAGCCAGAAGAATTGGAGAAGCAGGGAGGGGTAAAACAGGAGTGGTGCTAAGCAGATGGATCTGCTAAAGACAGAAGAGCAAAGATTGCAGTGAAAGAAAAGGCAGCATCAAAGTCCTGGGGTAGAGATGCTGGCACAACTGCTGAGCAGATCCAGGGATCAAGGGGTGAGCTTTTGGGTGAGGCAAGTTGAAAGGGCAATGTTAGGGTTTCTCACCGAGTCAGCGGGGAGCTCAGCCCAGGATGAGCTTTGTCATCCTGTGTGTTTACCTGTCTGCAGCCAGTTTGACATTAGAAGAAAAGGATTTCACTTTTTGAAAAGATATATATCAAATTGTAATTGTAAAACTCTGATAGTGCAGTGTTTAAGTACAAAAAGGTAAATTATTTTAAAATGAATTAAAAATGATTTTGTTTTTCTTCATATGTGTATAATAAGGCCAGCAATTTAAGAGACAAGTGTAATGGAAAAGACCACTTATTACTCACAGTGTCCCAGAGGAGGGGGCAGTGTCCTGCCAGGCAGGTCACAGGAGAGAATTTTTTGGCTGGTACAAGATTTGAGACAAACAGGCACTTCAAAAACCCACCATTGTGGTTTCTCAAGAGTGGCCTCAGGTAAGCAGGCTAAGCTGACAAAGCAGTCTGGATTGGCTCGTGTGAGTGTGTCAGTGGGGTGAGGATTCAGGACTCATCCCCGGTTGTCTGATGTACAGTTTGGGGTGATTATAGCAGAGAGTAACGGTCACAGAAGAAGATGCAAACGGAGCTGTGGGCTGCTACCTCCAGGAGTCTGCTAGCTGGGCAGGGGAGGCACTTCCCAGTCAGCGCAGCCTCAGATCTCAAAACATTCTACACAGAAACTGAAAACTCTATGTTAATACAGTTATATACAGGGCTTGAACATCTCTTCTGTTTACACATGGAAGTACATGGACAGCTGTAAATGGCCTTCAGCACCCTCATCTGCAAGGACCCTCCTGAGGGGTTTTGGGAGGAGAAAGCCAGAGCTGTGCTGCTCCATGGAGGAAGAGTAATGGCGATTCACTGAGATTTTGAGCAGGCCAGGCCTGCAGGAAGCTGAGTCTCTGGACGACTTCTACTGGGTGAGTTTTAGAGAAGGGGGCATCGATAATGCCTGGCTCTGTGGTGCTTTAGGACAGTGTGCTTTGGTGGGGCCTCAACAGTGGTGTTGACACTGCAGTCTGAGAAACTTCATGAGCAAAACACAGAAAACCTTTATATTCTAATCATTATAAAAATGATAAAGATGCTTGGAAGGATGCTCTGTGGTCAAGGTCTGCCATTTTCTCCCCATCCTCCTCTGACGTACACTCTCACCTCACTACTCCAACTTTAAGCCATTTGTATATTTATATTTTACAAATGGATGACGTGTTACCTACATGGAGGAATAAATACTGTCTAAATCATGTTTGTCTTTCCAGATACAACTGGAAGTTTCACTTCTTTCACATCGTTCACATATCCAGCTATTGCTAATTGAGCATCTCTTCTGTGCTAATGTTTTAAAGGATAAATCCAGGCACAAAATTGGTGCCAAAATTTTCAAAAATCAGATGATTTTTAAAAAAATACAATGTTATGGATGGTTAGAACCATATAGAAAAATGAAATAAAATCAGAGAAATAAAAATTGTGAAATGAAAGAGAAATATGGCTATTTTATCTAGGGTAGCGGAGTAAAGTTTATTCCAAAAATAAACATGTCTGGCTTCTAATAAGTTTCCCATTTGGAGAACAACATATAAGTTTCCTGAGATGGGAATGTATGTAGGATGTTCTGGGAAAAATGACAGAAGGCAAGAGATAGAAGCAAGGAGTGATGAGCAGTATCTTAGTTAATTTGGTGTTTCCATAACAGAAAATCACATAGAGAGTAATATTTCATTCAAACATGAAACAAAGAAAATAAGACTGTTTCCTGAACCCTAGGAAGTGCAGCATCAAGGTGCCAACCTGTGTCAAGGGTCTTGTGTCAGTCAGCTTTCCATGACTATGACAAACATTTCAGATACTCCATTTAGACAGAGTAAAGGTTTGTTTTGACTCACCAGTTGGAAGTTTCAAGCCATAGTCTGTTGACTGTTGCTGAGCATTATTACCACCTGAAAGCAAACACACTTCATAAGGAAGAGTTCTCTGAACTCTCAGAATTATTGGTAGTAGTAAAATAGGGCAAAATCTTTGAAGAAAAGACCACACGGAATGTGAGGTTTTATAAAACTGAACTGGTTGTGAGCATGAAAAACTAAGGAAAATTGATTTCTAACTTCTCAGAGCCTGGGAGACTGTTTGCTTTAAATGTGCCAGACTTTGAAAACTTGGATAATCTATTAAGTACTTTATTATTATAATTAATTTGTTCTTCACAATTCACTGATCATAATGATTTAAATTTATTATTAACAAGAACTTCATTCACTGAGGTTTAAAATTTCATTACTGTTTGACACCAATAAATCATGTGCCACTAAATTAAGTATCACAAAAATTTCTAATTAAACAGTGCTGGCCCATATCCAGTCTCGGTCCTTTTATGACAGTGCTGTGAGGCTGGGCGGCCCCGACTTTGTGGCTGTGTGATCGGCGGACCTACAGTTTAAGAGGAAGAACCCAGGACGTATATTCACTCCAGAGCCCGCTGTTACGTGTTCAGACTCCACTCGAACCTGCCTCTGAGTTAGGAATTATTTCTCAGAGGAAGAGCTGTTTTTCTGGTGAGGACATATCTTTACTACAAAATCTTAGAAAACTCTACTGGGATTCTTCTACTGATACTTGATTCCCATGGCATACACTTTTTTCCAGACATTTTATGTCTCATCAGGACTGTGGGATCCTAAGTACATGCAGTGGGTTTGGTTACCCACAGCCTAAAAACAGCAAAAGAGCTGGCTTCTCTCCTCAGCACCCACTGACCCAGCTCCTGCCCGCCCCTTGACTAGAAATTAGGCAGATTTCCTCCTGACAAGGAAATCCTCATTTCCCTTTTTAAAGAACATGTATTTTAAGAATTTCACAAGGATAAATTCTTCCTCTGTCCCCTTGAGATGTCAACATTCTCCAACCTTCTGCCAGCTTTAAAATCCAGGAGGATCTTTCTCATTGATATAGGATCCCTGCCTTTTAAATGTAATCAGTGAAAGAAGGAATATTTCATCCCCCATCCCGGCTAAAGGACAGGAGCCAACGTATGATGAGAAAGCAGTTAAAAGTCAAAGGCCTATTTACACAGCACAACCTCTTCCCTTCAGTCTGCTAGTACTTTTCCACTAGTTTGCTCAACTGCATAAAATTCTCTTTCCTTTTGTTTCAGCATGACTGAGTTTTTCTCTACTATTGCAATAGTCTTAAATAAAATCTCTCTTGCCTGTTTAACTTCATTATGTGCAATTTTCCTTTACCTCTGTCAAAATTGTGTGGATATTTGGTAAATGAATCACAACAGTACCACCAAATGTTGTCTATGTTGCTCAACAAAAGCCCATTAAGTATTACAAAATAATACCCAGATATTGTGCAAGCATGTTGAGTTGAGAATCTCTGGAAAGTACATCAGTACTGATAAACTCTTCTCCAGGTAAAATGATATTTTTCTAATCTAATATTGTCAGGATTCAAGCTACATAATTCTTGCATTTCTACTGTTAAAAAATTAGAAAATTGGTCTTTGTTGTGTAAGTTCTGTTGTTATAGGAAGGACTCTGCACATGCAAAAGACAAGGCAAAGCAAGTCATGCTGAGGGGAAGGTTCATTCCTGCTGACAAGGAAGATTCAGTGGTTTTGGAGAATTTGGGGTTTTTACATTTATCCGGATTGACCCACTTCACAAGCTTCCACTCTTTCACAGCCTATGTCCCACTTTTCACAGGAGACCTGGTGAGCCTATTTATATTGTTCCTGAGCAACTCCAGATCTAAGTTTCCATCTAACTTTTAAATCACATCAGCTCTGTGGCTACAAGTCTTTCATATAGTGGTTATGAACCTTCCCTGTACTTATGGCCATAACTTAAAGCAAGAATTTTAAAGTTTACATTTGTTATTTTTCTATCCTACTATAGAGCATTTATGTTATATGATAATCATCCTGCCTATATCTTGTTAAGAACACATGTAGTTCACAGAAAACATAGGTTTTAGATATAGGGCTTAAACTACTAGTGTCCTGTTAACTATCAATTATTGGGTCGTCACTGCCTATAAATCCAATCAACTGCAGTAACTCTAAGGGCCACTCATTGGATACAAATAAGATTAATACACAACCTAAACTCCAGTCAACAGCCTAAACAAAGGAACTCCATTTGACAACATTTTGCTCCTCTTGTTCTCACTTGCTAGGCAGTCTTAAAACAGTGAACAACCTTTGATGTCAGGCCCATTCTCTTCTTTCTTGCTTTTTTCTTTCTGTGAGGCAAGGGTGGTGCCACTGAGCTAAAGCCCCAGCCCGAAGCCCATTCATTTCTTCCCACAGCATCCCAGATCCATCCTCTATAACAGATCTGCACAGACTTCCTTATCTTCTTTTCTAAAGCCAAAGGTCTGTGAAAGTGACCTTGTGGGAATTACAACTAAACAGAAGTATAAACAGATGTCCAGGAAGATCTACAAGGTGCTAAGTGATGCAAGAAAGAGACATTCTTTGGCTAACCGGTCCTTACAAAAGTCCCAATTTCTCACCCTGGACAATGTGGAAACTCCACTAACACGCATTCCACTAACGAAAAATTTTTTGAGATTAAGGAAAATAATCTCAGTAGAAGATCTAGAGCACAAAAAAGGAATCATGCTCTATAACAGTAATCTTCCAGGTCAATTTAAACAAATGTTAATAATTATTATTAATTAGAAATCAGGAATAAAATGCTGGATAATGGTGTCTTATAAGTCAGAAGAAAGATGTAGTCAAGATTTTCAAGGGGAGGGGGCCAGGGAGTTAGCTTGGTGGTTCCAGCGCCTGTCTTGCAAGCACAAGGGCCCGGGTTTGATTACCTGGTAACCACATACAATACTGGGCATGGAGACTCATGCCCAGCAGCAACCAGTATCACATATCACAGTGCTGGGCATGGTGACTCACACCTGTAATCCCAGCACTCAGGAGGCAGAGGCAGGAGGATTGCTGTGTTGTGAGTTTGAGGCTGAGCTCAGGGCTAGCCTGAACTACAAAGCGAGACCCTGTCTCAAAAAAAAAAAAAAAAAAAAAAGATTTTCAAGGGGATAGATTTAATACAGGACACATAACTACCAGGATTATTTTATAATATTCACTCCAAGAGTCAAATACAAGAGATCTGTCCATATACTATCAACACAAAGAATCCATCCAATGGTTTCGATCCCATGGCAGTCCTCCAGCCAAATCCAGACAAAGGCCTGGAGCCCATGACCATGTCTCTTGCAAGTCTTATCAAGGGACTGCACTGTGAAGACCCAAAGGCCAGTGGAGGAAGCTAGAAAGTCTGTTATGCAGAGTGAAGGATCTGAGCCCCACACTGAGGGACTTGCACTGCAGCCTGGAAGCCATACTCAAGGTGAGGATCTGAGCTCCCCTAAAGACAACAGCAGCCATTCCTGGAAGCAGTGAAGGCTCTAGCTCCTCTGACAATGGATAACTACAGCTGAGTTTGTATTGGTCAAACCAGCCATGGGAAACTTCTCCATAAAAAGCAATGGCATATGATCTTCCCCTCCAGTTCTTTCTTTATGGCATTGGTAACAATCATCAGGTGGGTCCACCATGCCCAGAGCCACGCTAACAGTTCATCTGGGTGTTCCAAGTTGATGATTATTTGACCCACCATACAGGATAACTAGAATTACTTGTTCTAATATCTTCATATTATTTTCGAATTATTTTTAGACTTCACTAATTATGCAAATAATGTTTGAAACTTTGGGGGAATTTTCCAACACAACAAGTTGTTCAAGGCCCTGGGCATGCACTCATGCATGTGTTCAAAAAGTATTCAAGCCAAGTGAAGTCAGTTCTAACTCTGCCCAAAGTTAGTATCAGGTTCCACCGATGAAAAGAGTTCAGTCAGTGAGAGGAAATGAGGCCTCCCAGATGTCACCCTAGCTGTCTATAAAGCAAAGGTCCAACACTACTTTACAAGTTTGAAAATTTGTTAGAATCACATTGTAAAGGCTACAACTCATGAACAGCCCATCGGGAGTTGTGTACCAGGCAAGGTATGAGTAGGGCAAGACAGCACTTCCATGCCCTCACAGCATGGCCTCAGAAGCTCACCGTTCCAGTTCTTAAAGAGCTTAATCTCATCCCTGGGGTGGAAAGAGCTAAAAGTTGGAACCCTCCAATTTCTTGGTTGTTTATTGACCAGGCCCATCCTGAGACTAACAGCACCATTTTAAGTCATCTAATTAGAGTAAATACTTTTGCCATGGAAAGGGCTTATTATGAGTGACAAGATAGTTCTGTTCCCATAATTTATTATCTCTGAGTTCAAAGCAGAAAAGTCAACGTTTTTGTATTATACCACCAAGAATTTTCACTAAATTCCTTCCAAATTAATAAAGGTAAAAGTATGAAATATAAAGCTAAGCAAAGAAGCATGATTTGTCTCAGTCCTCATAAGGCAAGACCTCTGTCACAAAGAACAGATCAGGAAGAGGCAAAGAGGGTCATTGCTAATGCAGAGCACTTGGTGTGGGTGGAGTCTCAGCTCAGAGTGACTCAAGACACCTCCCACCTTAAACAAGATCTTCAGCCAACCCCAGAAAATTTCAGGGAAGTGTGAGCAGGACAAAGAGAAAAGCAACCCCAAGCCTCTAAACGTGGGAAGACGTGGGAAAGAGTAGAGCTTCTGCCCCGCCCTTCAGCACACAAACAAGCCCTACAAAAGGGAACTCACTTTTCATCCTAAGGCAACCAAAGGAGAAAGGAGGGCAGAAAGCCTTTTGTCCTTATGAAGATCTTTCTGCTTTAGACAGTGATTGGGCAAGGAGAGCAGACAGCTCCTTTACCTTTTATCTGCCTTCCGTTCAATGACCCCTTAAATTTGGGAGGACAAAAATTTTTATTTCTTGCAAAAACATGTTTCAATTAATAAGGCAAAGAAAGAAAGAAAAGAAAGATAAACAGCAAGGAAAATAGAAACTGCTAAAATAGTAGGAACATGTCCAAATACATCACTAATTTTAGTAAATAGAGAAGACTGAGTTCAGTAACTAAAAGATTCTCATATGTATTTGGAAAATAAGTAGCTATGCTATATTTAAGAATTGAGCAAATGGATAGATCCAGAAAAGCTCAAAGCAAAAGTAAGAAAACAAATATGACAAATAGCATTGAAAGTACGATTCTCTTGCTGTGTTCATTTGGGACAGCATAGACTTTAAGGAAGTAATAAGGAGTGAAATGACGTTGCTACACAAATACAAAAAAGGATCCAACTCAACTGGAAGATATAACACAAAAAAACATACTTCTAAAAAGAGATAGCTTCAAAATAGATAGAGAAAAATAGGAGATTTTAGGTTCGGCGGGGGTGTGGCTATGCTGCGCTCTTCGCAGGCACCAGGACCCCACTTGCTGCAGCTCTGGAGTGCAGAGCCACGAGGGGGGCTGGGCCTGGGTTAGACCCCAGGATGTGGTCACCCTTCGCTTCCAGATAGCTATCTGCTCTTGAGTCTCTTAGGTTGCTATTTCATTTCCCTTTTAACAATTGTCCTTCCTGTCTTGCAATCCTAGGAATGTGTTAAAAATACAAATGCTTTAATTTATAATTTCTAGTTGTCTCAGAGCAGAACAGCAGAGATTTTCATCCAGTCAGATGCTAGGAACAGATGCCTTCATTGTTTCTTTACGGTGTCTCTGCTTTTATTTTTCTCCCCTCACTAATTCTAAGACTCATTCTATCAAAGGATCATTCTGTAATTGCTCAAACAATGACTCTTCACTGAAGAAAAGTTATCTGTGTCTTATTATCATGCTGAAAATAGATCATCATCTTTATGTGGAGAAAGGTTTTCCTTAGGAATCAACCTTTCTTCTTTGCCTTTCTTTCTCTGCCTGATCCACCAGAATCCCATTCTCTGGGTTCCAGGCCAAAAAGCTGCCATGTGGAACAGCTGACTCTCCATGGACTCTTAGCTTCTGTGCTTGTGCACATGGTTTTCTTTCTCTATAAGCCCTTTCTCTCGGGATGGACAGGTAATGAACGCACTCCAGCATGACTATGCTGATTTGGAAGATATACAGTGTCCTCACACAAGGGCGTAAATTATCCCCATACTTCCTTTCCCCAGGGATGGCTCATTCCTCCTTTCCGCTGGGTCTAATGTCAAACACCCAGCACAGCCAATGAAGGCGGAAGTGTTAAGGCCTCGCTAAGTTTTAACTGATCAGTGCCTGGGATGTCCTAGCTATTGAATATTTTGAATGTTCACCTGTTCCTAGTCTTTCTTTTCTGGGAAAATCCTGCATGTATGTCAATATTCACCAAAAAGATTCTTATAAAGAAGAAACAGATAATGACCCAAAACTTTCTTTCCAATGAACTAAGATAAACTAATATTATTAGTGAAACAAATTAGCATATATATTAAAATATTTTTGAGATAACAAATTAGGTAATTTGGGGAAATAGTTGAACTTCTCCCTAGTTAATCTTTCTTTTATTTTGCTCTTTATTTGTGTATATACTTAGCTCAGTGTTTGTCACATTATCCAATTTCATTAAAGTTTATAGTTTCATATCATGTATTTCAGTGGGTTTTAGTTTTTTCTAATTGTAGAAGCAGAGGGACTGATCACACATCTAACTTGGATTGACTTCTCTTTTTTTTTGGAGACAGGATCTCATTTTGTAGTTCAGGCTGGCCCTGAGCTCAGCCTTGAACTCACAGCAATCCTTCTACCTCTGCCTCCCAAGTGCCAGGATGATAGGCTTGAGCCATCATGCCCAGCACTGTGGTATGTAGTTCTGATTGCTGGTGGGCATGAGTCTCTATGCCCAGCATTGTTATATGTGGTTACTGGCATCAAATCCAAATCCTTGCACTTGCAAGACAGGTGAGGGAAACCACTGAGCTAAATCCCTGGCCCTGGACTATCTTCTTGACCACGATGTCTGTGACTGCTGAGCTTCCACTCCCCTGGAACAGAGAGTTTCAGTAAAGCCTGAAGGGAAGGATCTGCCTCTTAGTGGAGACCCTCTCATCCCAGCCTGAGCAGGAGGCATCCTCACCAACCACACTAGTTTGCTATCTTATGTAAAAAATAAATTTGAATGACCTCTGATTACTGAATGGAACTCTGGATTGTCAGTGGTAAAGATGAAATAGGTAGACTAAGAACAAGCATATTATACTAGAAATTCTCATTCCACGTTGGGAAAGTTTCTAGTTTTAAAGAAAAATTTCTTTAAATCTCATTGCTAACTCTAAGTAAAATGCGGTACACATTTTTTTTACATTGCTTTTATTTCTGGTTATTGCCATGGGAACACAGACTTGTTCCAATATATATATATATATATATGTATATATACATTTTGAGTTAATGTGTTACTTAAAAAGAAAATGCCAAAGAGAATGAAAAGTAAGGAAAAGAAGAAAATGGCTTCTTTTATGATGTTCAATCATTAACTTGTTACCTAATATAAGAAAGAAATTTCTCTTTCGGATAATTAAAAGAGCAAAATGGTTTCACTTTAAAATTACTTGTAAAATGGACTTGTAAAATGTACAAGAATGAAAAAAGTTTAGTTCCTAGGATTATAGAAAAGAAACAATAAAGATGAATAAATTAAGATTGAAGAGCTTGACAAGCTTTACAGTCTAATAATAAAGAGCAGAACTCAGGTGAACCTTTCTCCTTGAGCCCATGCCCTGTGGATAGATGGTAAAGAAACAGTGTTCAAGGAAACATAGCTAATTTTTCTCAGTCATACAAATTTATTTGCAGAATTTTTCATTTATAATGAGTGCTTACAACACTTCAGGCCCTATGCAAAATTCTGGGATTAAATAAGGGACCAAATAACCATTGTTGGTCCTTATCTTCTTGGAATTTACAGAGAGGGATACTTCTGAGTATCCAAAGAAACATACAGTTGACTACTATTAGGGTATAAAGGTAAGACAGGTACATATGGACTTAATATAGAATTACAGGAAGTTTCTTGGTAAAGCATCATTGACCTAAATCCAGAAAAATTATTTACTAATGGCAGCAGAAGCAGAAAATATAGGCAAGGGATATTAGTAGGATCCTAAGACAAGACTGAGCATGTTCAGGGTGGTATGGCCATAGACAACATAAGATCCTTGGAGAAGACACAAGGCAAAGCTATGGAGTAGACAGAATCTCTAGATTCTGTGCTTGGTCAGTAGAGTAGTGAAGATAGTTCTGGTCTGATGTGTAGCTGAAGCACAAAAGTGTGTAGCATCTCTTGGGTCAGGTTAAGGATTCTGATTTTGATCTGCAGCTCACCAGCAAGCTATTTGCCGGATAGCTAGGACCGGATTAGGGGTCTAAATGATTTGTTTTTGGGTGCTGGTAAGAGTGTAAGATTAAAAATGACTGGGCCAGGGATTTAGCTCAGTGGTTCTGGCACCTGCGTTGCAAGGCAAGGGCCATTTTAATCTCTCTAACCACATACAACAATACTGGGCATGGTGACTCACACCCACCAGTAATCAGCACCATATACCACAATGCAAGGCATGGTGGCTCCCGTTTGAAATCCCAGCACTCTCAGAAGGCAGAGACAGGAGGATTGCTGTGAGTTTCAGACTTGTTTGAACTACATAGTGAGTTTAGGACCAGCCTGAACTACAAAATGAGACCCTGTCTCAAAAAAAAAAAAAAAAAAAAAAAAAAAAAAAAAAAAAAAAAAAAAAAAAAAAAAAGACAAGACAGCCAGTAAGGACATATTTTCTATAGTCTGACCACTAATAAAAGTGTTTCTTGAGGAGGTAACAGTGAAGATCAAGTTAAATACATTGTGACAGGCAGTCCCTGAATGGGGGAGTGGGGACTGAGAAAAAAGACAGAGACAAGAGATAGAGTTGGGAGGACACCCAGTAAGTTCTCAGTGCTGAATATGTTGATTTTATTTTCTCTTGGCCTTTTGTATGGCAAGCATACCAGAGTATGTTAACAGTAACCTGCCCATGCCCACTTCCTTTTACCGCCCACCTTTTGGTCTTAATTCCCTTTTGTTTTTGGTCAGTATTCAGCGAAAGGTAAACATCTGCTGTACTTGTTGTTAATGTGTTATTACAATGGAGGTTACAAGTCAGCTTTGCTTATCACTCCCACAATACATGAACTAAAGATATTTTTAGAAGTATACTAAACAAGACTGTTAGCAAATAGGAAAAACAATATATCAAAGATAACATCAGTGGATTCTTTTTTATAATAATATTCTAGACAATATGACCAAAGCTGTCTTTAGTCCCTTAAGTCTTTCTTGATTACTATTGTGGGTGTAGCACATCAAGAGAATTACTCTTTAGAATTCCTGGAACTCACTATTTGGAATCTAAGTTGGTGCTCCTGATATTGGAAAGGGAAGATGTAGCAGTAAACCTTTTGTTGTTGTACATAAATACTGTTTAGGTAATAAAATTGTTTAAAATGTTATCAATACATAGAAAAACACATTACAAATTTATAAAGTTCTTTTCAGAAGTGCCTTTAGTAAATATTAGAGCAAACTGCAAAATGCACAATCTTTTGAGTTTTTCTTTTGTTAAAGATGCTTAATTTTTACCATTTTTATTAGTATATGTTTAATTTTTTTTCTAATAAACACAGAAGCTTATAGAAGTCCGCAACTGTGCTACTTCTCTGAATAAGACTTCTCATTGGTTTTCTAGGCCCCCTACCAGCTTAAGCCCAAATGTCTTAACACGTTCAAAGGTACTTCATAACTAAGTTCTTGATCATATTTTTTCTCCTAAAGATTGTTTCTGTTACAAATATCAGAGTTTTCAGCTTACACTGGCTTCACACATGGATTTATTTACTCACATTACTGAAAATCCAGAAGGTCCATTGGCCTCTTGGCCTGATTCTGCGTGGTACCTGCCTCCTCCAGAGAGTAGATATTTTGGTGATTACAAAATAGTGAGTAGAGTGAATATGATGATATTCTTTCTTGTTTCTGTCTAGAGAGCTAAGAGGACATTGATTCCTAAAACTATGAAACAAAGGCCTTCAGGTTTATTATGCCAGGACAAACCTGAGCCAACCACACCGGCATTTCAGGTATGCTAAACCTGCATAACTTCAAGCAATAGCGCAAACTAAAATTAATGGAATATTTGATTCTAAAATGTTGCTAAGTTTTGTTTTTGTTTTAAAATTTTGACTTTTATATTTGAGTCTGAATTTACCAAAATGCTAATGTTTTCTAATTAAAAGGAAAGTGAGATTAGAGGGTTGTGGGGATTGAAGCTGGCTATAAAATCAGTACTTCTCTGTTTCTCACGGATTCTGTCTAAATTGTATGTTCTACACTGCTGAAGTTTTAGACCCTCAAAACCTTTTTTCTAGGCCTGTCCCCATGCAGTTTTCTTAGAGTACCTCCAGACACCACAAGACGGTTGAAGAGTTTGTTTATCCTGTTGTTTTCTTCTCAAATTTCATTATAGCATAGGTAACTTCTTTAACCATGCTGCTGAAAACAGAGAAATGCTTCACTGTTGTAGTTGTTTTTGTTTGCTTTGATTTTCTCAGTGTGAAGTTATAATTTATACGTCTGTTATTTGTCTTCCTCCACTGAAACGTGCATTCCATGAGGATAATGATTGTGTCCATTTTTATATTACTACTGGCCTCATAGTCACTACTTAGTAAATAAACTGAAAGGATAAACAAATTCTCCAAGTCTCAGTTTATGGCATCATTTCTTTATTGATAGTCCCTTGTGACTTTTCTCAAAACAGGGTTGTCCCTATCTCAATAAGTCACTTTCCATGGCTGGGACACCCACAAATTAAATGAGGAAAGGTTTGTTTTGGCTGTTTCAGAAGTTTGAGTCCATGGTTGGCAGGTATAAAGGCAGAAGTGGCACAATTCGAAGCCCAGGTGGAAGAAAGCTGGTCACATCATGGAGGGCGGGAAGCACAGAGTAAGGGGAAGAGCCGGAAAGAGAAATACATCTCCTCAGGTCACACTCTCATGGAGCCTCCTCTCCTGATCAGGCCTCTCCTCACCATGACACATTCAGCAGCTGAACTCACCAGTTCATGAATTCATTGAGACATACAGCATCCAAGTGACCCAGTCATCCTTCACACCACCTCTGAGCACATGAGAGTTTTAGAGGACAATTCGAGTCCAAATCACAACAGTGTTCCTCCTATGCGATCACACAGTACTTTATACCTCCCCTACTAAAATCTCTAATACAATTTGCTTTAACTATTATTTAATTTTCTTCTTTTCCCAATGGGTTGTAATTTTGTGAGGGAAGTTACTATGTAAATTTTGTTCACAAGTGAATCAGTGTAAGAGATATTAGTATAATGAATGAATGATGTATGCTTGAAATTTGTTGTAATTCATACAGTCATCATCATCTGGAACCTGTAGAAAAGAAGGGCTTCATGATAGATGGCTGCCAGATTCACGTTTCCAGACTGCCAGCCTTTAACCCACAGGAAGCAATTTTCTATGTAGTCTCTATCCTGATGCCATTTGAATTTTCACTGGTCTTTATTTTTATGTTTTACATTTATGAAGAATCATATAAGCACAGGTCCTGAACATGCAGTGGGTGATGAAATGAAAGAGTTGGTCTAGGGGAGCATCAGGTGTACCTCATGCTACACACCCCGCTTATAGGAGACTTGCCAAATAATGCCTTAGTTTCTAGAGTATGGTCATTCATGACATACTATGGTAAATTCACTAGACTGAGTAGTTTTTATTTTGTGTTGTGAAAGGAAGATAATTGTCTCTGTACTGTATATTATGAAAACCCTGATATTTATAATAAATAATTGCAATAATACACTTACTATAATTCCTGGTCAAATCATAGTGGTGAAAATCTATCTGATGATCTCACTTGTTTTTCTTTTATGTAAGTCTCATGATTTACAGTTACCACTAGGCTGTGTAAGTTCTCCAGAGTGCTAATTAATTCTCTTTTCTCCAGCTCACAACATTTTATTAAACTTTTATTGCATATTTAAATTGAAATTATTTATTCCCCACATATATATTAATCTTCTGCTAGATGTCAAACACAAGGACAGGTGGTAAAGATTCAAGTCTAAATGTGTGGTGATCTCTAGGTGTGGTCATATACATATGCAGGGGAGCTTGTGCTGTAACAGAGCTGGACAGAGTATGGTCACCCAAAGAGAGGGTGACCAACCTCTTGGAAGGAGTACATGGTAGATAGAGAAGGTGTCCAAAAAAGAGAAGAGTAAGATTTTCCTGTATATAAAAGAGTTGTGGGGTTAATTTATAGTCAAAAAGAAGTCAAAGACATAAAGCTAGACTGTAAAATGAACAGTATGTCTAAAAAATACATGCCCCAAATGATGGTGAAAAGAAAGCAGGTAGTGAGATTGGAAAGGTGACCAGAAGCCAGGTCATAGAGGGCTAAAAACAATCCTGAGGTGCTAGCCTCTAAGAAATTTTCTGAAATGGTTTTAAGGGAACTTATCTGACACATAAATTGGAGCAGGGAAAGAATGAAGCCAAGAGTTCCACAATCCAGACAGACAGTCACAATGGTCTGATGTAATTCATGTTGAGGGGAAATGATTTGATAAAACCCAATGATAAGTGTACTACAGAGAGAAGGAGATATCAAGGATGACACCTTTGTTGCTTAAATGACAGGCTGTCAGATGTTATATTAATACCCAGCTTAAGAGTCATAAGAGGCCAGGTGAACTTATGCCCGGTTCTACTTACATTAAACTGAAGTGTCTCAAAAAAGCATACGTGTGCAGTTGGCTATTGGTTCTCAATATCAGGAAAGAGATCTTTGCAAAGAAGTGCTAATGACTTGATCAACAGGGCAGTGACAATACAGTAAAATACAAATGAAGTTGAGTATATATTAATTAGTAATAGCATAAGTGAGTAAAATTGGTGTTATTCTCTACAAGAGAAATTTTATGGTTTGGTTTGGTTTACTAAAGAGGAAATGAGCAAAAGTCATGAATAAATTGCTTTACCAACTGGTCATTATAGAGAAAAGAGTAGTGAAGTAACACAAACAGATAGGAAAAGTCCATTTTAGAGCGGTCAAAATGTGTTTAAGTACATATTATAATTTAGGGGAAAGTTTTAGCTAGTTTGTATTGAGAACTTGAGCTAGACACATAGAGAAAAGAGAGAAGGGGAGAAGTTTAGGAAGAGGGATAGAGACAAATACTGGTAGAATACGTCTAATGGAGAAATAAGAAACTGGGATCAAAGGTCAAGGATATAAATGAGGAAAGTAGCTTAGAAAAATGGAAATTTCTTCATACAAAACCAAAGTGCAAATGTTTATATAGAAACTAATCCGGATAAATTTATAACTGTTTAACTTTATTTGATTTTCAGTCAGTTGAAATGCCCTGTATTTCATTTGCTATTATTTGGAGAAAGTTAGATACAGCTCACATTTCCGCTTTTCTAAGATACAGTTGGGTTGATTAATTTCTTTCATGACAGCAAGTCAAATGCTATTTCTCTGACAACTCCCACTTGTTTTCCTCTTTGTTATAAAGTCTGAAGAAGAAGGTTGTATCTTTGTTGATGTCAGTCAGAAAAGATTAAAGTTTGTTGCAAATCTCCTTGAGTATTTCTAGGTTCTGGTCTCAAAATTTTGAGTTAAATTTACTCTCTTGGGGTTTCCAAAGGAATAATTCAAAGCCAACAAATGTAGCCTTTTTCCTTCTCCAATTTTCCAAGGACAGAGTTTAGGGTTGTGTCCAGGATATGTTTAATAGCCCCTATTATGTTCTCCAGCCTTAATTATCCATCTGGTTTCTCCAACAATTTATTATACTCTGAAAACTCTGAACAGATGGGCTGCAGCAATTGAAATGGGAATAAAGCAATGGGAGGTTAAGCGATAGCAATGACAGAACCCAAACATATGATTTCACTTAATTCTTACAACAACATCTCTGAGAAGCAGGCATTATTATTATTATTGCTGAAGTTGAGCAACAGTTCTGGGATGAGGCTTGTGCGTCCACAGGTCAACATTTGGGGGTGGGTGTGTCTTCACATGCAGAGAATGATGCATGCTGGAGGGGGGGACATTTATCTTAGAGAATAACACCGTGGTGTATAGTAGAGGATGTTAAAAGGCTCAGAGACTGTAGAATAATAGTTAATATTTGTTATTTTTAAAATATGGCACTTTTTACTCATCAGCCAAAGAATGTAAAGGAATTTCCTATTTCTCCATCCAGGGCATATGATAGCCCAGGTCCTTAATCTGGATTACAGAGCGCTCCATTCCAAAAGAACATTGTCTTAATCTATTTGACTTCTCTAGCAAAATACCATTCACTGAGAAGCTTATAAATTGCAAAATATTATTTCTTATAGTTCTAGAGGGTAGAAAGCTCAAGATCAAGGCCCTGGAAAATCTGATATCTGCTTAAAGCCCATTTTCTTGTTCATACATGGTGACTTTCTTCTGTGTCTTCACTGGGAGAAGGAGCAAGCTAAATTTCTTTATCTAACATTCAAAGGCACAAACCCTATTCAAGAAGGCAGACCCCCCAAAGTCCACACTTCCTAATACCATTATACTGGGGATTAAGTTTCAACACATGAATTTGTGTGGAACACACACACTTAGAACTCAACAAACATTCAAAATTATTTTATGTTTTTGATCTAAAAGTTTTAATGATATGTACTTAAAGAAAATCTGGTTGTGTATATAGTATTTGAATGGTAAAGTTTAGGCTGGGGGTTCAAATTAAAGGAACAGTAGCCAACCAGGTAACAACAGTGAACAAAGAGAAGTGAATGTTGTACAGTACAGAGTGATGAAGACTATAGATGAGTCAAAATGGAGGATGCTGCCCTGCATCTGCCCACTTGTACCATGCAGGAATACGAGCTCAACTCCAGTGAGGTTCTTTTTTTTAATTTCAAGTTCTTTTGCAATAGAAATCACAAAAAGTTTCATTGCAATGTTCAATATTGGCATACATCTTTTATAAATTAAAATTTTCAGAATAATCAGACATGTCTGTATAAATATATAAATATATTGGACTGACTGGCTCTGCAACTTCCAGTCTGAATCCCTCAGGTAGTGGAAACTAGGTCATCTGAGAGAGGAAGGCAGCACTTTTAATGTGATTTCCAAGGGTAAGGGCAATAGGAAAGGCAAGCAAGAGCCAAAGAAAAGGAAGGGAAGGAGCCATGAGGGCTTCCCAAAAGTGGGAAAGCTGTACAATAACGTCTTTTCAAGTGGCCAAGACTCATGTCTGAAATGTCAATGAAACTTCTCAAGAAAAAGCCTGACTTAGCAAGAATGGAGCTATTGGGTGGGTAGGGCTATGGGAAAAAAATGAGAATTAAGTTGTGTCTTATACTGGCACAAATCCCCATTATGGAGTGAAATCATGATGTGTATATTTAATGTACCAATAAAGATTAAAAAAAAAAAAGAATGGAGTTATTGCAAGAAAGCAGGCAGTTTCCACATCAATTCTGGAAAGAACAAGACACATAGATTTCACAATCATCGTAGAATAATAAAAACAGGGTTTTCCTTTGTTTCTCCTACTGTGTTGAAAACCTTGGGTTCATAACAAATTTGAAGAAGAGAAAGTACCATGAAAATGCCTGACCCAAATTTCTTGAGAGTTTTGGGTAGGCACAGGACTTGAAGAGATGTACTGTGAAAAAGACAGATGAAGAGGTGCCGCTCTCAGTACACTTCAAGGTCAGAGAGAAGACAGCAGTTGTGACAGCCTCTGAGGCAGACAGCCCCCAGAGACACATATGAGCCCTGTGGTGAAAGGGTTCATAGCAGAAATGGGAGACTGATTTATTTTGAAATCTCATGTAACCACACTGAGATGTCTAGTGTGATAGTAATTGCATGGAAAGGCTTTTGTTGTGATCTGAAGATATATGCCATCCTAAATTCTTCTCAAAAGCCAAATCTCCAAGGTGATGGTATTAGGAGGAATAAAATTTGGGAGGTGATTATGTCATGAGAGTAGAGCTTCTGTGAATGGAATCAGCGCCTTTATAAAAGAACCCTGAGATAGACTCTTGTTTCTCCCAACTTGCAAGGAGACAGAGAGATATTTCCATCTAGGAGCCAGGAAATTGGCTCACACTAACTGGTATTTTCCAGTACCTTAATCCCCCTTCGAGCCTTCAGAACAGCTGACTGTGAAAATAAACTTGTTGTTTTTGTGTTATTTGGCTTATGGAATTTTTTTAAAGGAGCCAGAGTAGACTAAGACAGCATTCTTAAAATAAAATACCCTGAGCCACCAAGCCCTTGATTACCTGACTCAGGGACTATATACTGGCATCATGATGCTCTGGGTACTCTGGCAGCTTGAGAAGTGGCTTTCTGAAGCATTAGGAGGAATAAATGGACCCCAGAGTTTCATCATGGACAATGAATGTGGGAGATTTCAAGAGCAAGGACAACAGCAGGACTGTACTTTCTCTAATGCAGCGAACAGTCTTGATCTTACATGAGATACACTTACCACTATAGTTTGGGTCTGGAATGCTCCCCAGTGGTATATATATTAAAAGCTTATTCCTCAGCTGGTGCTAGTGAGAGGCTGTAGGGCCTAGAAGAGCTCATGGATCACTGGGCTGTGCCCTTCAGGAAGATGTGTGGTACTGGTCTCTTTTTTCTTTCTCTGTGGTTCCTTCTGTTGCCATGATGTGAGGAGCTTCCACCCCCAGCACCACCCACTAGGATGTGCTGGTTCCCACAGACCCATGAACAGCAGGACCAATGGACCACAGACTGAGAAGCTTCAAAATAATGAGCCAAAATAAAACGTTCTTCTTTTTAATTGAGTATCTTGGGTATTTTGTTACAATAACAGAAAGTTGACTAACACAAGCAAAATCTTCTAGAAATAACTTCATAACAGTTTGAGATATTTTGTTTTAAAATGAAGATAGTGAAATTTGAGCCTTAAGGCAGACCACTTATCTTGCATACTCATGACATTTAAGGAGGACTTGGTTGTATTTCTATTTTATGGATGAGGAAACATTAAAAGGGCTTGTTTGAGGTCATCCTAATCTTGTATGATGAAACTAAAATTTAAACTGCGAAGTCTAGACTTTTGGTTCACTATGCCTTGATTATAACTTCACTACTTTTAAATCAATTTCAGCAAGTTTTAAAATTGCTAAAAGAGAGCCTCTTAGGAAATGTCTCATACATAGAGGTATGACTATAAATATAGTAAGAATTCTTAAAACCCACAGGCTGCACCTATTTTAATATATGCTGGCACAACTTGAACATTTTCAAACAAAGTGGTTTGTTTATGATTTACAAAGAAATAAAAATGAAATGGGATGTCAGAAAGAGAAAGACTTGTTTGTACAAAAATAATTATAATGATCAGGAAATGCCACATTAGCATAAATAAGGTGGAAATCAGGAAATATAGATTTCCTAACACTTTAAAAGGTGAGCCCTGGTGAGCAGTATGTGGACACAGATTCCTTCTTGGCCAGGAAAGGAAACTAGTCATTCTTCTCTCCCAGGGAGCTCATGTGGGTCTGTCAATAAACAGATACCTTCTCTCCACAGCAATAGCACTGGTTATTTCTGTGAGCTCACCTGGTCTTTACCTTTTCCTGGTTCTGAATAACCATGCCTTCTGTGACCCCAAGGGCCCTGTGTCATGCTGATGATGTTGAGGTGACCGCTTGTGTCCTCTTCCTTGTCCTTCCACAGACCTACCTCTTCATGCAACATATCTGAGCATAAATCTCTTGCTTTGTACCTGAAAGTCCTTTAAATAAGGGTTGCCTTCCCTCGAGAAGGGCTCTTAAGTTTATAACATTTGGTCAGTTTCCTAAAAGGAGAAGAACTTAAGTAACAAACTATTTACCAGGAAGCTATGCGGGAGGAAACATCTTTTTCTATAACAGGCAGTTGTTGCTGAGATATATTCCACCCATGTACATTCACAAACTGTATTCAGTCCCATACTGCACAGTGTAAGGCTGGAGGCATCATTTGTATACAGGCTTAATCTACTCTCCTAATTACTGTAGCTGGCCATTGTTCAGCCTGAAGAATGACAAAGCACTGTGTCGCCCAGGAAGATAGCCCATGACAACACAGATGCTTCAATAATTAAGTTACTTTAGTCTGGATTCAATATGGATAATCAACCGAGGATGTTATAAAAAATACAAACAACAGGAAAAATGAAAATAAGAGTCCCATTCAGAAGACTTAGCATTTCTGGTTCTCAGTCTGTGAAAACCACAGACATCTAATGACTAGCACATGCTGGTCCTAGGCATTCATTAGATATTTGCTGAACGAATAAATGAATATATTAATGAGTAAATGGATAATTGAATGCAACAAGGATGACTCTTCTCCATTCTAGGATTTTTGTAAGGATAAACTTGGATTTGGGTGCGTACTGGGAGAAAGATAATTATTTTCAGATAGACTTGGATTCAGATCCTGCTCTTGGCATTTGTAATCTCTGTCACTTTGAGCAAGGTCACTTAATCTTTGCACATGGCCCTGTATGTTCAGTGCTCCGTCAGGGAACACTGTCACATGTGTAGCATAGGTTTTCTTTCTTCCATTGTCATCTGGCACAGTTTTAACCTCATAAATGTCTGTCTACAGTGCTAGAAAGTCATATTCTATGCTATCTTGGTCAACGGACAGAGAAATAATGTATTTTATGCTAGCAGTTTTGCTCCTTCCAAGCCCAAAACTGAAACATTCCAAAAATTTATGAGAAAATAGCTAGGACATGCAAACCACTGAAACTCTGGTGTCATATGCTGGCCATTTAGGTTCAGCAAGTAATTCTCCATAAAACCCATCTGAGCAGAGTGCTGAGAGCTGTCATCAGAGCTGAATATTTACTGAGCTGCATCTTCTGTCTTAGCATCAGCACTCAGGACAGGGCCAGCTACATGCTCCTGCATCAGGGCAAGGTCGTAAAAGCCTGATTTCATTGTAAAGTGCTGCAGAGTAGAGTGTCATTCAGATGAGCTCACTCATCTTTTTAAGCAGTTTTTAAGGCAGAGATAAGATTTCTTCTTATCCTATAGTTTTATTTACTTCCAAGCCCAAAAGCAACTAGAAAGAAATGGAGTAGCTGGTACGTCTTTGTGAGTATAAATACTCCTTCTTTCTGACACTTTGTAATGTGCCCTAAATTCTTTCATTTTTATTTAAGTTTTCCAATCTTAAAGGGCTTTCTTTGTTAATTTTAATTGAGTTTATTGGTACACTTTAAGTACATAATATGATCACAAGCCTCAATGAGAATTTTTACCTGTGCATTATATACCTTTTTTAAAAATTAATTTCATTGGTACATTTTATATATACATTATGGCCACATTCAACATTGAGAATTTATACCAGTACATGACACATTTTGATTTTCATTTTTTCCCATTCCCTGCCTTCTCTACAACTCCTTGCACCCTATATACATAAGCTGTTTCCTTTTTATTTATCATAAAATTTTTTCTTTCTTTTCTTCACTTTCCCTATCTCTCCTTTTCCTTTTGAATATTTTCTTCCTATTTCTCAATACCTGTTATACATTTTGGAACTCATTTATACCTTCAGTTTCTCATACCAGAGGAATGATATGGTATTTACACATCTGTGTCCTATTTATTTCATTAAAAGACATTTTTTCTGGTTCATTATCATAGTTACCCTGAGGTGTCAGAAATAGGCTGCATTATGAATAATATCCCCACTTATCTGAGTTGAAGACCTTTGGGGTCCAAATTTCCAAAAGGGAAAATATTAACCCACATGATTTTCAATTTTACATACTCTGTGCCATTGGAAATGCTTCTCTGTATTTTCAGCACAGAGGCAACAGTTGTATTGTGTCCAGGTGTTTCCTCCACATCACTATAATCAAGTAAATAAAAATCCCAAACACCCCAAATGCCATAATTTTAGAATTATCTTCAACTTCCATATTTTTTTTTTGACCGCTGTCTTAACACAGTATTGAAAATTGCCTCTTTTGGGCTGGGAATGTAGTTTAGTAGAACTGCACCTGCCTAGTAAAGCACAAGGTCTTGAGTTTGATCTGTAGTTGAAAAAAATAAAAGGAAACTTCCCTTTTTTGCTTCTACTACACTATTTGTCACTAGTTCTTACTATCTTCCAGGTCCTAGTTTATTACTTTTCTCCTTCCTTCTCTCCCTTTTGTTCTTTCTCATTTTCTTCCTTCTCCACAAGCTCAAGTATCTGCTGTGGCACGGTGCTGTGCACAGGGCTGATGTTGGGTGACACGTGAGACACTATTTCTCCACCTGGAGTCCTAGTCTAGGAAGGAGTAGACTCAGAAGGAAAATTAGCACCTCAGGTGTTAATTGACTTTGGAGTCAGTTGAGCAGAAGCAAGAGCATAACAGATAATTAATATATTCCAAGTTAATCGACTTTCGCAGACTATGCAGAGTAATAAGGCATTCTATGGAACAGAGTCTCTTTGGACAATGTACAAATAGGATTACATAGTTTAAATAAAGAGCTGAAATTCTTTTCAGATTGAAAAGCATCACTTTTAGGAAATGGCTGTCTGACAGCTTATTTTATCTTTACATATTTTGATTTGATGATTTCCAGTTTGCTAGGCTCAGTGGGCTTAAGCAAATAAATGATATTATATCCTTAAATGGCAATGGGGATGGAACACAGTCCTCAACTTTTTTCCCCCACTGCTAATTGTAAACTCTGTTAGCACATATGCCTGCCTCAAGAGATAATGAGTTTTGAAGATTTAGAAGTCTTGGGTCTGGTGTCTTTTTTCACTCATCAAAGGCAGAAAAGAGAGTAATTGAGAATCTTGCCAATTCTTCATAAGTTGTAGAAAGTGTAAAAATCTAATATAAATTTCACTTCTTTACATATATTACACTTTATATGTGCTCTGAGAGGGTGTTTTAATTTTACATTTTTCTCTCTAGACAGTTTTACATTTTAGAAGTATAATTACAATTGGATTTTTAGAGAAATCCTGGATGGAATATATTCTGGTTAGAAAAGCATTTCAGTTCAGTTCTGATATCTACAGTGTCTTCTTTGAAGCAAGACTGAAATCGGTGTCTTAGAAGGTCTGTGCTCTGCAATATGAACCTCCACAGTTGAACAAAGAAGGTATTAAAATGTTAAACACCCCAGTATCAATCTGTGAAATTAAAAATGTAATAAAAAACCTGCTGACCAAGAAAAACCCTAATCCTGATGGCTTTACTGCTGAATTCTACAAAACATTTAAAACAGAGTTAATGCCACTACTGGTCAAACTCTTTAATGAAATAGAAAGAGAAGCAGTACTCTCAAATTAATTCCTGGGAGCAACTATTACCTCGATTCCAAAAGGACAGAAAGACTTCCTATGGAAGCAACATATCTGCCTTGTGCAATCCACCACCTTCTTGCCAATCTTGGGCCATCTCTCTGTTGGCAGCCCCATCACTTTCCCCATTGTCCAGACATAAATTGGAAGGAGCAGGCTTTTCTCTTCTGTGTGCATTTGACTCTTTTGCCCCACTTCTGCCTCACAGATGCCTTTGGTTTGCAGGTCCTCAAGGACCCTAATGCACCTCAACTCACTTTCTGTTCTTTATTACCGCCTTTGTTGGGACAGATCAATGGGCTTCAAAGGCTTTCACTTCTGTTAGCTGCTTGCTGTTATTGTTTATCTTATACAACCTTGCCAGATCGCGCTTCACATATCTCAAATGACATTACTTCCGTGACAAAATAACTTCAACATCCATCTTGTCTCCCAAATAAAATCTTTTAAATAAAATCAGACTGGCATTAAGATACTCCCTGATCTGTCCTCACTTTCTTCAATGAATTTTTTTCGGATCTTTAGTTATACTACCTATCCTCACCAACATTATTTTCTTACTTATCCAAGTTCCTACTTGTCAAGTTTTTTCACTTCTTGTGTCTCTCTGCTTCCATACTTTTCTTCACTATCTAAAGTTAAAATTGGACCTCTCATTTAAATTCAAAGATCGTTTTTGGCTCCTATTAACATTATTTCTATTTTATATACTCATCATGTGTACTCTTCCAGACTACAAGGTCACTGAGGTGAAGAACATGATTTATCTAATACAATGTCCAACTCAGTGCTGCGGCTATAACAGGCTTCCAATAAATGTCTTTGAATGAATCAATGGCTATTTTAAATGAAAGCATCACTAGTTAAAAGGATCATGGCTCTGGTTATTTGACTCTGATTATTTCCTTCCATCTTTATTGGGTGTTTTCTAAAATTTGCATATTTTGACAGCTCCCCCCTTTTTTTTTAGGTGTTTTGAGACAGGGTCTCGCTTTGTGGTTCAGGCTGGCCCTCAGCTCAGCCTCCAACTCACATCACAATCCTCCTGCCTCTGCCTCCCAAGTGCTGGGATTACAGGCGTGAGCCACCACACCCGGCACTGTGGTATGTGGTACTGGTTGCTGCTGGGTGTGGGTCCCAGTATTGTTATGTGATTACCGGGGAATTGAACCCGGGTCCTTGCGCTTGCAAGACAGGCGCCGGAACCACTGAGCTAACTCCCCGGTCCCTGACAGCTCCCCTTCTTATCTTCCAGCTTCTCATTCCTAATTAACACCAGAAAGCATTATGCAAAGCTGTTTTCCATTTCAAGCATGCTAGTCCTCTGAGACACCATGCATGAATCATGTTTATTAAATATTTTTGGAAATTTTTGTGTTTATGTAAAATTGTTAGACCCTATACAGATCATGCACAAGATTAGCTTCCAGTGC
Organism: Petromus typicus; assembly: GCA_004026965.1. NCBI lineage: Eukaryota > Metazoa > Chordata > Mammalia > Rodentia > Petromuridae > Petromus > Petromus typicus. The sequence continues at coordinate 36,451 of PVIR01001283.1, read as the reverse complement.
ACTTGAATGCATTTCTTGGTTTGCAGGATCTTCCTAGAGACTAATACATTAACTACTTAAGATGAGGGATCTGGTTTTCCTCTTACAGCAACAGAAGGCAAGAAGAAAATCTGCTATAATTCAAGTTTCAAAGAGCCTCTCTACAGTTAGATTGGACTTCTGCCCTTCTCTAGATAAAAATTTACCATTTGGGAGTCACTGAGTACAAGGATTGTCAAGTGTTGGGAGTTGACCAAAGGGAAACCTCTTCACTTAACTTCTCCTAAGGACCTATATTCAGAATTCTTCCAGGTAATTTTAAAACCATAATGTTGGTAACCTCAAAAAGTGTTAAACATTATACATATATAACTCAGAAATATAAGTGCCAGATATTGTACAAAACACATTGTACATTACTTAACACAAGGAACTGGCAGAATTTTAAAGGAACATATATTGATGACGTAGATTATTTTGTCAAATTTTTTTTGCTTGTCTGACCTTCCTTACCAGGAAATGAGACATTTCTTATAAAGCAAATGCATATTCATCAAAGACATCCCTAAACTGAATAAAATGACATTCTTAATGATCTTTCTTTGAAGATGATGCTTCAAGGATGAGATGACATTAGAAAATCCAAAATTAAAAGTCAAATGATTTTAAGGTAAACAAGATTTACAGAGAAAGCACAGGCTATCTGGGTAAACGAAGAGGTGACTTAGGGTCACTTTAGTCTACATAAACTTTCATACAAATCTTTTTAAAACTTATGGATCATTATTTGTTTTAAAGATGCCTGAAAATGGGTGGAAAAAGCACAAGCTCTGGGGTAGGAATCCTGAGCGGTTTTCCTCTGGGTCAGTGTGATCTTGGTCAAGCACGTACCTTCTACAGCTGGGTCCTGGTTTCTGCAGCTGTCCCTCAGAGGCTGGTTTGAGGTGTAGGATGCAGACTGAAGGACAACAGCCATGGACATCCTTCTCAAACTGAGTGCTCACACGGTAATAAAATGTGAGTTTACGTTTCACACACAAGAACACATTTCAGCTTCCCAGGAAGCTTGGCCTTCAAGAGCCCCAGCAACCTATTCTTGTCCTTTGAGCTGGGAAGTGGTAGAAGAAAGATTAAATACTTTGTCTTACCTACTAGGGAGTAAGGACGGTATAGGAAGGAACAGAGTTGAAACTTAAAAAATATGCAACCAGACTTTTTTCTCCTTTTCTCATTAAAATAAAATGTTTTAGAATACATGATTCTGTGATTCATGAATACATGATTCTTATCTCTTAAGAAGTCACACAAAGAGAATGAATATTCATATGAGACCAGATAACAGAAAGACTAGAGTGGGTTTCAGAACTTCTGCTACCAACTCCTCAATCTGGTATTAACACATATTGGTGTCTTGGACAAATCACTTAATACCTTTTTCTCCTAGTTTCCTCATTTAGAAAATTGAAATAATAACACTATCTTACTTAATTCAGTGAAATAATATACACAAAATATCAAAAGTATGAAATATAAGTAAGCCACAAGATAAATTATTCTGCATAAATTCCATCTATTGCCAGCACTAAACTCTGTCCTCTCTGAGACTACAAAAGAGAAAGGAATTCACATCAGTGTTCCAATCAAGTGGGGTCTTGTTACTTTTTTTGTTGCTAGGACAAAATGCTGGGTGCCCAAAGTTAAAAGCAGAAAGGTTTGTTTCAGCTTAAAGTATGTAGAGGTTTCACAGCAAAGGAACAGTCCATGGTGAGAGTGCAGGAGATAGCAAACAGCAAGCAGCAGCAGCAAGCCTGCCCTCCTCTCCTCCTTCTTATTCCACCCAGACTCTCAGCCTCTCCTATGTTGGGTGGGGCTGCCAGTATTCACACCCAGAACTATGGTAATTCCAACCCAGGAACTCATTTAGGGTTGCATACCCTTAATCCCAGGATGACAGGCCCTAGAGCCAGCCAGCTCTGATAAGCCCCACCTGTGAGCTTGTGAGGCTTTGAGGAGACACTTAGATGCGAGCCATAAGAAGTGGTCTAAGCATCTGAATGAGTAACTCTAAACACAGCTCTCCCTGTGTTAGACTGATCCCAAGAGGGCAGGAGTTCTGGCGAGCTTTGGGTTTGGATCACAGTAATTTGACAAAATTAGATGTCTGGTGACAGGATAAACCCAATCTTCTGATAGTATGTAATTTAGCACTGATGAATCAGGGCTGAAATTGCTGAAAACGTTGGGAGGATGAGAGCAAGGAATGACAATGTTACTATAATACAAACACGCACATTCTCTATTTCACTTCTTTCCTCATGCATAATTTGTCAATGTACATAATAGGGAGAGCTTTTAAATTTTCTCTAGATGTCCCTTAATGCATATAAAGATTTTCTTTAAGTTGTCTTGGGTTATGTACAAATAATACATCATATAATCATATTCTTGACATGTGGGAATTAAAACTCACATCAGTCAAATGCTCCTATGAAGCAACCAGGGTAAAATAAGGTCAAATTAAATGTCATAGTTACACATGCTTCTCATCAGCCTCTTCCCTAGACTTTGTACTAACTTCCTAAGCTTATCACACATTAACACCTACGCAGTGGTCTAAACAAAACAAACAAAATGAAACAAAATCCCACAGGGATTCATTTTCTCGAAGTACTAGAGGTTATGAATCTTAAATCAAGATGTTTAGGTGAGGACTGTGAGCCCTTTATTCTGTAAATCCTCCTAGGGAGGATTCTTACTTGTCTCTTTCAGCTTCTGGGGGCCTGTGTGCTTTGCTTTGTCACAGTAAAGCTCCAGTCTCTGCCTCTGTGTGCCCATGGCTGTCTTCTCTGCATTCTTGTTTCTACACAAACATTCTACTTTGGTGATATAATTTGATGCATAACTGTGCTTTTTAGAGATGTTTGGCTTGAAAAGATGTGATGAAGGAAAATTAGTGGGGAAAGAGTTTATAGGAATTTCTCCACAAAACATATCTTATATGTCTTATCTACACAGACATATAAATTTCTTATCTAACATATAGCTTTAATCATTTTTCCTCATAATACAGTGGGAATAGTGGTTTTGCATTATTATGAAAAATACAGAGAAATGGTTTATAAGAAGTTTTTGGAGCCAGAGAATTTTCTGTGAATTAATTTTGGATAAATAGATCTCAAAAATACTCTAGGAAAGGATTATGAACAGGATTCAGTGCCTATAGAGATCTGGAGTCCACAACTACATTTATTAACAGTATGACTTTGGCCAAAGTAACCAATTTCTTTAGATGTCATTTTCCTTGCCTGTAAGGGGAACAATAACAACATATACCACTTGGGATTTTGTAAAGATTACTTGAGATAAACTGTGTAAAATGTTTATAATAGGTCCACAATTTGAACACTAAAAAGTTACACATTATTATTTCTTTTGATTCTTTTCCAGGGTACAGATTTCACTTTAAACACTGTGTATGTGTATGTATTGGAATTATTTAAAGTAATATTTTGAATGAATTTATAAAAATTACTGTAAAGTAGTTTTAAAATATACATGGCCATTGGAACTCATAGTCACAACTTTTACAAGGTCATCAGTGTTTAAGGGGCTATTTTATAAGCTATATGTTTACTCAGGAAATGAGATAATGATGTTTAAAGTTATGATATTCTTTAGTAATCTTTAAATCAACAGTAGCAGGCAAAGTAATTTAGCACAGAACAAGCATTCTCTAGAGATGTTATGTCAGTTTTGTTTCCCTGTAATTTTGAGAGCCAGCTATAATTTTTTTCAATTTTCACTTTCTTGAGTTGTATTATATCAGTGACAAACACCATTTTATCATGATCTTCATTCTGTTAAATGAGAAAGACAAGCTTTGCAAAGTTCCTTTGAAATAAGTGATTTCCATAGAGGAAAAAAATGAATTTAAAATGATTATTTTCCATATTGAGGTAGTATTCTAGTTTAAAACATTAAATGTATTTATTCACAAGGTTGTAAAATGATAATAGATAGGATATATTCTAACTATACTTTGGATTTAGGATAAATTAAATATGTAAGGACAGTAATATGTTATTATAGGTAAATAATTAATAAGGAGAATTGCTTTGTGATGATACAAGGGACCTCAGAGTGGAATTTTAGGAGCAAGACAAACCCAGGAACTCATATTATCTGATTCTGCATGACAGAGCACATTAAGACATCATTGGTATTCTCTGCACTCCCTAAAGCCAAAATTGCTTTCAGCTGAAAGACATAGTTATCATTTTCATAGTGGTTTGTTCTATGAATTTTCTTCTTGTTTTTTGTCATCTTTTCACTGGACATACAGAAAAGTTTATGATGCAAATAAAAAGGGAAATCATTTTCTTTCAGGAAACATCCTTTTAAACTTAGTTCCCTTTCATATGCCAAATATGTTGAATTCTTGATTAACTAAAATACACATTATTGTTGGGCCGGGGATATAGCTCAGTGGTTCCAGCACCTGTCTTGCAAGCACAAGGGCCCGGGTTCGATCCCCAGTAACCACATAACAATACTGGGCTTGGAGACTCACCCCAGCAGCAATCAATACCACCTACCACAGTGCTGGGCATGGTGGCTCATTCCTGTAATCCCAGCACTTGGGAGGCAAAGGCAGGAGGATTGCTGTGATGTGAGTTGGAGGCTGAGCTCAGGGCCCACCTGAACTACAAAGCGAGACCCTGTCTCAAAAAAAATACACATGATTGTTCTTTAAAAAAAAAAAAAAAGTAATGTCATTTCTTTGGTTTAAGAATTATGAAAAAGTTTTCTTTACTGAAAATAAATTCATTGAGTCTCTTTTGTCAAGAAAGACAATTTTAAGTCAGAACATAGTACCTTTACAGAAGGATATTCAGAATACCTGTAGCCTAAAACCTCATTCTGTGCTAGAGAACTGTGTCATAATCCCTCCGGGATCAGTTGGGTCTCCCTTAACCCCTAACTCTAAAGTTTCCTCTCCATGATCACTAGTCTGTGTGAAGGTAGGAAGCATGTTTATTTTGCTCACTAGCACAGTGCCTCAGACACAATAGAATCTAAAAAAAAAAAAAAAACCTCTTTCAAAGGAAAACTTATGTTAGTTCCACACAGGAAAACAACTACATTAACAAAATATTTGGTTACTTAATTATCTGCAATTTACTGACTTTTTATTCCTGGTAGATACTGGTATGTGATTACTTAACAGTAATTGAACAATATCTAAGGAAAAAAGCCCATATGTGAAGAGCTATTTTCCAATAATCAGTGTGAGAGAAACGCAGACAGGTTGCATCTTTCCACATTAGATTCCTGAGCGGCTCCGTGGACACAGATCTACATAATGACAGCTAAATTCCATGTCCTCGTCACTGTTTCTGAAACTGGATGAGGGACATCTGTCCCATAAGGAAGGCCAGTGCTCGGTGAGGAGCAGAGAATTCCTGAGCAGCTCTGTGTTAAGCTGTGCAGAAGAAATGCAGTAACGGCTTCTGAACAGGGACCCAAGTTTCCTGTGGTACACAGGTTCCTAATTTTCTATTTGTTTATATTCTTCCTGGCCTGAGACATGCCAGCACAACACTGGGCTACAGAGGAGCATTTGCCTAGCAAAGCTGTGATTGTGGATGTGTCAGAAAAGCATAGGGGAGCATATCTGAACTTTCTTGGATTGTGACCATTAATATCTCAAAGACACAAATCACAATATTCCTTTCTCAGTATGTTTATTTTAAGGTTAGAACTTAAAGAATTTTAATAGATAAACATTTTAATATTTAATAGATCTTAATTTTAATAGCTAAAATGTTAGCTAATGAATTTTTTTTTTAAAGACAGAATCTAGCACTGGGATTACAGGTGTGAGCCACCATAGGCATTGTTGTATGTGGTTACTGGGGTTTGAACCCTAGACCTTGTGTTTGCAAGGCAGGCACCAGAACCCTTGAGCTAGATCTGCAGCCCAACTACTAAACTTTTAATAAATAGAAACATACTACAAATGAAGCAGCATGTGTTTAATCCATTGGAAGATGCCTTTTATTGATGTTCCCCACTCTTTTTCCTACCTAACCTTCTAAATGGAAAATACCTTGCACAAGAAGCTATGATGACACCATGCAAATGATGTTTGATATGAAACAAGTTATATGCAGAGACAGCGCTTTTTGGTGTATCTGTTTCTGAGTCATGCTCAAATCTAATCACAACTTAAAAATCTACTGAACTTTCTTTGTGATTATCTTCTCTCTTACAGAGTTATGAGAAAAAGACATTTGGGCAGCATATTCCAGGGGGCAGTCTCTGAGTTTCCTTTTCTTCATCACACAATGCAACTTGTTGCTTAGTACCTATTAAGTAATGGGATTTGCCAGTTTCCATAGCAGATTACAATTCCTTAATGCTTCTAATATGGGATTCCACATTGGGAAATAAAATGGAAGCACACTAAACAGGCATTCTTCTAGAGCTCTTGAGTGTATGCCTGTATCTCTGGGCCATTTTGTGGAACCTATGGAAAAGTCACTTCTGGAGTTAATATGGATCATACAGACAACTTCTTCACTCTACTGAAAAGCACTGGCATTCTCTTGACCTCCAAACAATCAACCTTAACTGGAAATAACTTCAGAAGTCATATCATTTAATGGGAGGAGAAGCAAAGGCTCAGAGCAGTTACAGAGCAGAGCCGGAACTATAAACTGGGTATAGTAATTGATTGCATAGTTCAGATAGGTAGCAGGACGGGAACCTATCTGCTTCATTTTGAGAATATTATTTTTTGTGTGATTAATTTGTAATCATTCCATGTGCATTATTCAGTCAGCAATATGATGACTGTTGGTAGTGATTATTTAATGGTTAGTTTAGATGATCCATAAGGTTAGCAACGACTAGAAAGTTAACAATGCACAAATGTCAAACCTTTCTCTTTAAATTCAGTTACAAATGACAACACAACAATGTTTTTAGAGCCTATATCTAGGGATTGAATGCTACGTTTTGAGCTTTCACATTTTCATTTAATTATTTGATCATTGACAAATTGCCCTCTGCTGTGGCTATGTCAATTTACACTCTCAAAAACTAACACTGATAATGTGCTCATGTGTGAAACACTGTGCTGATTATTCTATACACACCAGCTTACATTGTTTTTATGGCAGCCTTAAATATTTGGGTGTTATTATTCTTACTACCTTCCCTTAAAGATACGAAGGCATCAGGCAAATGAAGTCATTTGTGCTGGCTCATCCAGCTTGCAAAGTTGGGTCTGGAGCTTCATTGGACTGTGGAATGCATACCCTGCACTTGTCAATACCAGCTAATCTACTAGGGATTTCGAGTCCCTAGTACTCGAAATTACTCCATGAATGCAATATTTGATTATTTGTATCTTTCAATTCTGTTTTGTGCTTTTTAGTAGCGAGGCTGAATTTTTTCTTCATATTATTTCATTCTCTTCTGTATATTGCTTCTCATTTTCTATTGAATCATTTGTTTTTTATTACCACTTTAAAAATTCCTTATGAATCTTTCCTTGATATTGGGTTTTATACATAATTTCTACCATAATAAAGCTTATTAGTGAACTTGGTTACAATGCCTTTTGTTTTATGTTTATTTTTAATTTAAATTTAGTTGAACTTTTCCATTTTTTCCCCTGATAATTTGTACTTTTAAAGATCTTATTTAAGTAATTTCTTCCATTTCAAGGATCTGAACATATTCATCCCCATTTTTTATTGGAAAATTTTAACATTTTGGCTTTCACATTTAGTAATTTAATATAAGAAATTAAACTATGGGATGAAGTGAGGATATTGTATTAATATATGTGCAGTCAGAAATTATAACAGCACTTATAAAATATATGAACATTTCCACACTGCTCTGTTTTCTACTTTTCTTTTGCATACACACTAGCTATCTTCCTACCTAAAAATCAATGACATATTCTGTTGCTCTTATTTAGGTATTGAGGATTGAACCCAGGACCTTTGCACTGAGCTACATGCTCAGCCTTTTTTTGTTTTGTTTTGTTTTAATTCTGAGGCAAGGTCTTGCTAAGCTGCCCAAACTTGTTTCAGTTTCCCAGAGTGCTTAATTTTGCCTGGTTATACTTATATGTGACTTGATAGTATCTCTATATGTATTAATTCTTATTATATACTGGAATAAATTATTTAAAATTATCCTGGCTATTCTTGCTCTTCCACCTGCATCTCAGAAACTGTCTAGAACTTTTAATAAAACCCTTGTTGATATTTTGGTTGAAATGTCATAGAATCAACAGAAACGATTTGCAGAGACTGGCATGTCTATGTGGCTGTCTTCAGATTCGTGACTACTGCATCTATCTATCTAGATAGTTTTAAAGTTTTTCCAAAGAACATTTTATATTTCTATGTAAAATTTATACAATTTTTACTAGATTTTTTGTCATATTTTTACTGATATTGTTGAAGAACTTTACATTATATTTTATAGTTGTTTGTGTGTGACATGCTAAAACTTTAATGAGTTTTGTAAATTCATTTTATTGCTCAGTGCCCTTGTTGAATCTTACAATTCTAAGAAGTGTTTAACAATAATTTATGATCCTATTTTCTTAATTTAACATTTAAAAAGTTTTTTCTTAAGGAACTGGCTAGAGTAATGTTGAGTACAACTGGTGACCATAGACATACTTTTTCTTTTCATGATCTTACACAGAACACACGTAAGTTTAATCATTGGCTGATTGTGCTATTTAAGCTTTTAATAAACCAGTAGTGGGGCTATAAAAATTATTTCCATTGTTTTGTAAAGTTAGGGATTTCTAAGTAAATTTTACTAAAACTGGAAATCTGTCCTAGAACGAATTTAGGACATTAATCTGACTGATTTGATAGTTGTGTAAGTTTGTGTTTATTTTCAGGGGGGGTGGTACCTTGGATCAAAAATATCTCTTTGGGGCCGGGGAGTTGGCTCAGTGGTTCCGGCGCTTGTCTTGCAAGCCCAAGGGCCCAGGTTTGATTCCCGGTAACTACATACCATACTGGGCGTGGAGTCTCACACCCAGCAGCAACCAATACCACATACCACAGTGCCGGGCGTGGTGGCTCACACCCGTAATCCCAGCACTTGGGAGGCAGAGGCAGGAGGATTGCTGTGATGTGAGTTTGAGGCTGAGCTCAGGGCCAGCCTGAACCACAAAGCGAGGCCCTGTCTCAAAAAACCTAAAAAAAAAAAAAAAATCTCTTTGATGGTAAAGCTAAAGACACTGTTCTTTCTGCTCTGAAGAGACTTTCTTTGCATTAAAAAAGGTAAGAATAAAATCTTGTTGGCTATGACCAAAGAGCAAAGGTCTTTTTTCCTTTCTTTTCAGAAGGACAGAGGAGGTGGCTGTCCTCTCACAGTCATGGTCAGATTCAGTTTAGAGATTCATTGCCTTTAGTAGACTTAGTGATATGTGGGATTTATCATTATTGCTTTGACCTAGGCATATAAATTTAGTTCATAGGAATGGATTATTTCTTATAATTATATTTCTTATAATTATATTTATATCTATATTTATAATTATAATTATATCTTATAATATTTCTTGTAATTATAATTATAATTATATAATCATATATTATAATATATTATATAATATATAATTATATATAATTATAATTATGATCTTATAATATTTCTTATAATTATAATTATATTTCTTAAAATTATATTTCTCATAGGTAATAATCAACTCTGCTCTGAAAAAAATGTGTGTTGGTATTTGCATCCAGTGTTCTTTTAATAAATGTAGGTATACAAATTTAATGTTTTGTTAGATTAATAAAATTCCTTCCATTTCTATTCTACTGTGGAGTTTTGTCATAAATAGCACTGAATTTTAGAAAATATTTATTTGAATTTATTAAGACGATCACAGATTTTCTAGAATTTAATATCTGAATTTTAGTTCTAACTAATCTGTAAATAGTAGCCTTATAATAATTGTTATTTTATACAATGTTTATATTTTTCATACATAGTGTTTACCTGATTCTTATGTCATCATTCTATTGCTTCTTAAATCTCAGTTTTAGATCCATTTCCTCTTTTCATAACTATATTTTGGGAGTCTGACTCATAAGAAACTGTTAATGTCATTTTCTTTGATGATTTAAAATGTGTTTATTTCTAATTACTTTTTTGAAGTGTTACAGAGGTTCTGCTTTTAAACGAGATTATCAATTATTTTCTCATAATAATTTAAAACTATCCATGATCTTTTGGCTTCTATTATTATATTGAGACAAATTTTTCCATTGCAATATACTGGAACTATTAGAAATAATTCCTGAATTTTCCTACCAGAGTTTTACAGCTCTGGCATCTATGAAAGTCCTAGCTGAGTGTAGTAGCACACACCTGAATTTCAACACTCTAGAGGCTGAAGCAAGCTGAGTTCAAAGCCACCCTTGGCTATATAGTAAGTTCAGGTCTAGCTTGGAATACATAGAAAAGCCAGGTCTTAAAAAACAAAATAATAACAACAGAAAGAAAGAAAGAAAGAAAGAAAGAAAGAAAGAAAAGTAAAGAAGAAAGGAACTGAAAGAAAGTCCTGTTGATAAAGACTGCCTACAAAGGGAACCTGATTCACCTAGAGCTCTTACGAAGGAATAATGTCAGGCTTAGGACACAGAACTTCCAGTTTTAAAAACTATTGCCATTTTAGACATTCCACTAGAATACAGTGGCAAAATGTTTAGAACATCCCCTAGCACACACTTAGCAAATATTTTAGAAGTGAATGTATAAGTCAGTATTTTTACCTCACAGGAAAAAAGAAATATCTGTACTCATCAATGTTCACCTAAGGTCAAAAAAGCCAAATTCTCAGCAGTAGCACCTGGGTTAATACAAATACCAGCTGCTTTAAGTGGGACAGGGTGACCAGAAGGGAAAGAGAGCATAAATCGCCTTCAGGACTCAGTGTTATGATGATTAAAATTGGAAAGGCCTTCCCCATAGGCTTTTCACATTACTGGGGGACTGACTGGTCATTTTAAAGTATTAATGATGAAGGTTCCTGATGGTCTTTTGGTGAGCAGATGACACACACTTCCAAGTGCCTTCAAGATAATGAGCCCTTCGGAATGGTGCGAAGTGAAGCAGAGTGATGCATGGGATTCTGCCAGTGCCATAGGGTGCCCTGCCCAAGCAGTATAGACAAAGGGTAACGCCTGAATGGAGATGTTTCCAAACAAGGACTCTGAGCTTCTGCAACAGGGAACAGTCAATATGAGAGGTAAACAACACTAAAAAAAAAAAAAAAAACCATATTATTTATAAAGGTGCAAAAGATCCTGCTGAGTGCCTTTTTCTGTGGCTGAGTGCTCGCTCAGAAGCCTCCTTTTCCCATCTCAGCCATTACTTTGTTTTGGCGATAACGGAAGGCAGGCTAATAGCATTGCCAACTGGGACATTTGCCTGATTCTTAAAAGAGGGTCCAATTTCTTTGAGTGGGTTTTGTTTCACTTGAATGTATGTGAATGTGATTCTAGAACAGTCAAAACAACATTAATTAAGTCCTAAGGAAGACACGGGACCTGGGTGTGCTAAATTTGCCTGACTTGTTTCGAGGGGTCTGAAAATTCCTGTTTGTGAATCACAATATTGTTTTTCAGCCTCCTCAGTGCTAAACAGCAGAAAAGGAAAATTTATTGGCACAATTGAAAAACTTTTAAAGTCAGTTAAGAGACCAAATAAATCCTTTCTCATTTATTTTTTTTCTTTGAAAAACCTCCTCTGTCTTATCACAAAAGAATAAGGGGGAAACCCAACTTTTAGAAATGTTAGCAATATATAACACATGGAAATATCATGAGCTCTACAGCATGCCACATTCCAGAAATAACTGCACTTCTATGCAGTGAAAGAGGGATGTGTTACAAAACCTCCTGGGAAATGGCAAAGGAAAACAGATCTAGTCAGAACCAAAAAGGAAATACTGTTTAATCAAATGCTGAGAGTAAAGGGATAAATCCAATCTCTAAGCCATAACAGAGCAGCATGATAAAACTAGGTTTTAATCCTATTACATGAGAAGAAGGTACATGCTAGGCTGGAAATTATTGCAATTATTGACACTGGTGATTTGCAGGATGGTGGAGAAAAAAAGTAATGAAACTAATTTCTCTCGTGCTTGCACTGGAGGATTTCTCAGGTCTTTGAATGCAAAGAACAGTAGAAGATTGGAGCAGAAGAATGTAATACTAAAAAACACTGCACAGACATTAAGAAATCTAATAAAATATTCAGAGCAACATAGGGAGAGGAGAATAAAGGTAAAGATCTGGGGAATATTGTTTATGAAAATCTCTTGTGTAAGAATTTAAGAGCTTCCTGTGAAGCTCCCTTCCCCCTCTATTCATTTAAAAGGGAGTATAGCATTCTAAATCTAATAAAAATATATCATGGCAGATCTTTTCTAATGCTCAGCATTCAATAGCGCTTTCTTTGAAAGTGAATAGAAAAGATTATCTTTTGCTTGCTTTGCTTCTTTTATGGTCTTATGTAAGTATAAATAAATTTGTGTGGATGAATCATTACATCAATTTATATACTTTAAAATACAGTAATTCTCTACCAGACAGAAATGAAAAGAATTCCTTATTAAATGTGTCTGCACTGGAGGGGAAGTAAGTGGTAACCAACAGGTAACAATCCCGCATTGCCTGTTTTAATCATCCTCATCCTCAGGTACATATGTCCGGGTCCTAATTTCTTCATTTGTCCCATAAAGTTTCTTTCAAGACTTCAAAATTGGACCTGTGACTTCCTCTCAATCTCTCTTGCCTAGCACCTTCATTTATAAATGCCTTTCCGGACACTGACTCTCCTTCTCCTTCCTGACAGGGTTCCCCCAGAGACCCCTCAGTTCTTTGAACCTGCCTCCCTCCCTCCCCATTCCCTCCTGGCCCTTGCCTCTCCTCTCCTCTCCCCACTCATTGCTGACTTTCACATTCTCCCGGGAAATCCCATCTACACAGCACCTTCCAGACTGACCACGGTCACCTCCCAGGAAGGTCCTTGCAGGCTTTGTTTGGGATGTCCCGGAAGAAGTGCTGTACAGTAGGTAGGGACAACTCTGGTTTGGTGGCCTCCTCCTACATATTATTTGCCAATAAGGGTTTTATTTTCAGATTTATAAAAATAAATCCATAAAGAAAAATTACTGCTTAAACCAACAATTCCCGAACCACTCGAGTGGTTGAGAATTTCTTCTTTTTCTGCCAATGTTAAATTTACTGATTTTCTTATTCTCCTACCACAGCTCCCTTAGGAGAAGTTACTGCACAGCTTGAACTTGGCAGAGTAGCTGAAGGACTGATAACCACTTTGTGGAGTTCTTTGGCCTAATCCACATCTAATTAGCATTGAATGCTGGGCTCCAAGTGACTACTGAGCTTTTCAACTGACCAAGCCTAGAATTTACTCTTGGGAGAGGCATCGGTTAAATGAGTCTCCCTTTCAAAGAGGATTGCCAGGACGGAATTGGGGACAGCATCCTGTTCACCTGGTTAGGGGGCCACACTGGGTGTCCTCAGTTACCCAGTAACTACCTCCCTTCATCCTCTGTGAGTTCCTCAAGTTAGGTGCTCACAAAGGTTTATTGTAATTGCCTTTGGGCAGATTTGAGTGATAAGTCACACTTGTGAGTGACTCTGTCTGAGTGAGTTACGGCTCCAAGTTCTTGAGGACCATGTCCAGCCCTGGCCCTTTCCTCGAGAGGCCCTTGTCCTGGCTCTGGTTTCTGATGGCCCAGTGCGGGCAGCTCTCCTCTGTCCCGATGTGTCCACATGGGAGCCCACTGGGCGTGGACCAAAGCTGTGAGTCAAATGAACCTGTGGTCTTTTCAGCTGTGTACATCAGGTATTTTGTCTCAGCAATGGGAAGGTGACTAGTGCAGTGGTCAAACAGGATCAGAAAGCAGAGAAGGTGAGATTATTTTGTAGTCAGTTTCATTGTTTTACTATTTTCCATGTAAAGGCAAAAGCTAAAGATTTTTTTACTCTTTTCATTTTGATGGAATATTTCTTTGGATCACATCTGTCTAACCCATCCCGTGAGACTTCATTAAGGTCTGATTTAGCAATAATAGAAATTGAGGAAATTTGAAACTTAAATATAATAACTACCTGTCATGACTGGTTTTTGAAAAAATGACAGTGATGCCACAGTGCAGAGGTACTTCTCACTCATCAGAACATCTCCTCCCCTAACTCTGCAGACTAATTAGAGTCAGCCTGTGCAGCAGCTGTCTTGCCGTGTGTATGCAATCCTCTCGCTTCATGGCGTCCCATCTGCACCTCAGATCCTGAGTCAAGATCTGGCGCTAGGGCCAGATATATGCAACATCACTCACGACTCACACACAACTCCAAAAAAGATGATTTCAGTGATTACCAAGGGCTGCTCAATCTATCAGTAATTATTTCATGCTGAAGAAGAGAAAAACATACACTTTTTTAACAGTTGGGAAAATCTGTTTTTCAAACAGAAAAACGATTGGCCATATTGTTATGGATGTTTAAAACCCTGTTCTTTTCAGGGTAGAATACCATTCTGATGATGGTCTCTCAGCGGTTCATGGTCCCTCATTGTGCTGATTGTACTTGCAGTCCCAGAACATGCATGGGAGGGAAAGAGCTGGGCTCTGGAACTCTAGGCTTAGAACTGAGCAAGGACGGCAGCTCCGAGGAAAAACTAAATTGTGCAATCAGAGTAGAAATAAATAGAATATCAACTATCCCAGGCAGATTAAACAGACGTCGGTGTGCAGTGTGGGAAGAGATGCAATACCTGGTCCAACAGTGGGTGACAACAGAATATTTTGGAGACTGGTAGGTGGCAGAGTCTGGTCCCCTGTGAGGGTGTCTGTAAGCATTCTTGGGCATAGTGTCCAAATATTTTGGAAAGAAAAGTATTTCCTTCATTCAACTCAAAGTTTGAGACATGATTAATAGTAGAGTATAGCACCTGCCTGACAAGCACAAGGTCCTGAGCTCAGTCTCTAATACCAAACAACAACAACAAGAACAGCAGTACAGGAAGATAATTACAGCTTCCAACCACACATGTGATGAGCAGTAGCACACATGCATTTGAGGACACTAAGAGTCACTGAAAGTGGGCAGGAAGATTTACAGCCACGATCAACCTTGGAAAAAAAAATGTCAAGTGGAGGAATGTTTGTTGTTTTAACCTCATCTTTATCCCAGTCAGCTACAGTTTGTGGGGAAGGGATTACCTACAGACCATTTCTCATCTTTTTAAGGTTAGTAGGTCTGGTTACAGGAATCCTACAGATTCTTGAAACCCATCCAGGGAGTCCACAGGTGAAATGCACTTTCTGTCAATACCTACATATTATTTGCCCAGTATTTTCTCACTATTCTTATGTGCATACAATGGAATTTCCTGATAGTATGTGGTAACAGGTTGAATGCAAAGGAGACTCTGACAGTTTTTGATTAAACCATTTATTATTTGCAAAAATTTAAAATTATCCCCCTTCTATTTTGTTTTTGCTGTGGTTTTACCTTGTCACATCTAGTTTTTTTAAAAGGTTCATCATTTATATGAATACATATGTATTAGTTTTATATATGGATAAAAATATTTCTCAAGTTTAACTTCTAATAAGTAGATTTGTTTGGGGGAAATCGATATACAGTGTGGGGACCTCAAGTGATAAGACCTATTTAAGCATATCAGAGGTTATATTCTTATCAGTACTTATTTAATAATACATTATTAAGTCACTCTCAAATTTTATAGTACATTAGAACAAAAATCTTCTGTGGCAATTATCAAATCCCTGTACTACAGAGTCAATTTTGGAGGATGTAGTTTGATTGCATTTCACACTGACTTCAGGGTCTTCTTAATCACACTTTCTTTTTTAAGTAACTCAAGTTTATTGATACATTTTAGGAATACATTATGATCACATTCATCATCGAGAATTTGTACTTGTACATGACATGTCTTTTTGGGGGGGAGGGGACCATGTATTTGCAAAGCAGGATCCAGAAACACTGAGCTAAATCACTGGTCTTACATTATCTATGTTGATTCTTATTTTTTGTCATTCCCCTGCCCTTCCAACATATGTAATCTTTGCTTCCATTTTTTATTGTCTTTATTTTTCTTATAGTACTCTTTCCAGTAGATCAGAAGGAGCAGATGCATGTGCACAACACCTCCCAATGGTTTTTCCACCCTCTTCCTCTTCCTACCTATCCCACCCTCCTTCTCTAAAACTTTCTCCCTATTTTCACTTTTATTGTTAAATAATAGCAATGGTTCATATTCGTGACAATGTTTACATCATTGAGAGTATTTGGTGCATGTAAATCTTTTTAAATCTTTTCACTTCCCGCTTTTTAAGATAATGGTCTCCTTGCCTTGCCTACTGCATTTGCTCTACCAGCAGCGTTCCTGGCCCGAAGCAGCGGGATTCAACCCACATGTGCTGAGTGAAGCAGTGAGATGGTGCCACCTTCTCCAGGGTAAAGAGTCTCAGCAGCTATGCTGCAAGTCCAGCTCATTGGTGGGAAGGATATGTGATTGTTCTCTTCAATTTGTTAAAGTAATCAATGTATTTTATAATGTCGGACATGTCTTGTATTCATTGAATGAGCTGAATCATGAGACGTTATATCTTTTAAAATATGACTTTCAATTTACTTTGTTAATAATTCATTAGGGCTCTTGTGTTTATGACTGAGAGTAGTCTATACTTTTTCTCCTTCACATTATCTGCATATAACTTGGCATATCAAATCAGACTAGTCTCAGAAAATACATTAATAACTTTGGCTTGTTTTTCTCATATAAATCTTTTTATTACAGACGGGTGCTCAAGCTAAGAACTCAGAAGGGTAGAGAGAAAATTATTTTCTGTACCCTGCAAATACCACTATAATCCACTCATCACGTGCGGAGCTCCAGCCAAAATGAAAAAGTAGGAGCCTTACACCTAAGGTCACTGTGCAAGCCAACAATTTTAAGCTACAACATCATGGTGACAGATATAATGGTAGAAAAGTTGTGGCCTCCAAATGTGTCTGAGGGAATCACAAAGAGTTTACAAAAAATATTATGATCTGGGAGTTGAAGAACAGTGGCAATAATGTGGCAGTTAGAAGAGATAAAAAGAGTGCTCAGAGTAGAAGTTACAGGCATGAATAGCACAGAGAAGTGGTGAAGAAGTGACAGTCTTGAGCTGACACGCATTATCCTGCCACAACGTCACCTTTTGTAGGAGGTTTAAAGAAAGAATTAGAAAGGTATGAGTGACCACCAGTTACTGTTCCAGCTTTTCACGTTTCTGTCTTCTGGAAATCCATCAAAGTAAAAAGCACCGATGGACTCCACAAGCTGGAGCTGATGGGATACCAGATACTTATTTGTGTAGGTCTGATGGGGGGCGGGGGACAGAAAGCAAGGCAATCAAGTACGGTCTGAGTGGGAACAGTCATGGCAGGTCACTGAATTCTGAGCTCGTCCTCCCACGTATAGATAAGGATAAAGAGAGCTCAGCAATGAGGACCAGGACAAGTGTACCTTCCGAGGAAAGATCACCATGTGCAGCAGCACCACCGAAAGCAAGCCAATGCGACAGTCTCCCAGGTCACTTACCCTTCTAACCACTCCACCTATGGTTATTAACTCTATTATTACTATTATTGTATTTTTAATGAGGACCTGGCACCTGTCTTGAAAAACTGAAAAGTAACTTTGGAATATTCCATTTTTCCTGGACCCTCCTCCCGGCTTTCACTTTGCATTGGTATGTTAATTTCTTCCCCAAATGAATCAGTAAAGATGGAAATGTTAAGTTAATTGAAGAGACACATTTACATATCTCTAAAGAAAAGTACCAGTATCCAGAATCAGCACAGAGCTTTAAGAAAAAAAAAAAAAAAAGCTGTGCTTTTATCTATCCAAATAAGAAAAACCTTACAATACATTTTCTAACAATAGAGTAGGAAAACATCCTGCATACAACAGCATGCTATAGCTGTCCACGTGACTGCCATATCCATTCACTGTCCCATAGAACAATTGTCTCCAACCTTTTTTTAGTCCAAGGTTCTGGTTCCAGAAAATAATTTTTCCCTATACTAGGGTGGGGGTGGTTTCAGAATGACTCAAGTGCATTCCAGTTATTGTTCATTTTATTTTTATTATTAATTACATTGGAAGATATAATGCAGTCATTATGTAACTTGCCATAAGGCAGAATCAGTGAAGCTGTGAGTTTGTTTCCTGCATTAGACAGTTCCATTCGGAGGAGAATGGAGACAGTGACAGCGAAGCATGTTGCTTATGTCTAATCTAATCTATAATATTGTTTTGGTTGCTGTCACTATAGAAAACTTTATGAAGATAAGATGTTGGAAATGGAAGCAGGCTTTTCAGTGCTTTTGAGGCAATCTCAGTAGTATATTCCATCTTAACTGTGAATGTATGGAGATCTAAAGTTGTCTCAAACATATATTAAGGTCACTGTCACTTACAATCTCTACCAGGTGATCTTCTAGCACAAAGCTGATCTACCCAACAGTCACAAATTAACCTCAGATCCATTCCTTTTCTGTTTGGGCATCTTTTTTTTTTTTTTTCTTAAGGTTTTTTTGAGATATTGTTTGTAGTTCAGGCTGGCCCTGAGCTCAGCCTCAAACTCACATCACAGCAATCTTCCTGCCTCTGCCTCCCAAGTGCTGGGATTACAGGCATGAGCCACCACAGTGGGCACTGTGGTATGTGGTGCTGATTTCTGCCGGGCTTGAATCTCCATGCCCAGTATTGTATGTGGTTGCTGGGGGAATCAAACCCGGGCCCTTGTGCTTGTAAGACAGAACTACTGAGCTAACTCCCCAGCCCTGTTTGAGCATCTTTTAAGTCAGGAAGTAATGCTTACTTCTGAAAACTGAGAAAGTAATTGTATACCAGCTGAGATAATGGAGACTCTAACTGGTGTTTAAAACATATCAAAAATTCCAGTGTTCATTTGTTGCCACCGTAATACCAGTTTGCCTTTGAATGCAGTCACTTAGCCCATTTAAACACAATAGCTCTCCCTTGAAGTAACAGATTGAGTTCTCTGAGCAAATTGAATATTCTATCACTAAGCAAGTTTTGTGACCCATCCCCACTTTCAAAGATTTGCTCCAATGACATTTGTTATTTTACTAACTTTGTCTCCCCAGTGCTATCTTTACCACTTTACCTCCACCTCAACCATCAGAAATTGGGTTTTCATAAGGAACGTACAACCCAGACCCCTCACATGTGCAGTTCACAGCAGGGTTTACGCTTCCATAAGAATCTAACCAAGGAATCTCATGTGAAGGAAGCAGAGCTCAGGTGATATTTTGGTTATTTTCCTCTCCCTGGAAAAATACCTGACATCCACAACTTGAAAGTGAAGAGGTGATTTTGGCTCCTGGTTTCAGTCCCTTGTTAGCTGGTTTGAAGGCAGAAACAGGATGGCAGAGGAGCAACCCAGAGGAAAATGTACTCTCTTCATGGCAGGCAGGAAGCAGGGTGTGAGGGAAGGGAGGGCCCAGGGACAAGGACACACCTTCCCAGGTCATGACTTAGTGACCCACAGCCAGCCTGACCTCACTTCCTAACAGCACTTCAACTACTGAGCTCATCAGTGGGGTAAACACCGATGAGCACAGTGCCCCAAGATCAAATCACTTTGCAAGCACAGGAGAGCTTGGGGACATTTTAGATCTAAATCACAACAAACAGTCGTGCAAGAGATGGGGAGTGGCCATAGATACTGGCTTACTGGCTCTGCCACTCACCTGCTGGGCAACTAGGTTCCTAAAGGGAACAGACCCAAACCGGGGGTTGGGGACCTCTGGCATATGGTCTTTGTAACTTCTGTTTAATCAGAGACAAGACACAAAAAAACCTATTGTCACTGACCTATTGCCATTAAGAAGAGATTTGTGAATGTTTGGTCTGAGCTGTTTTGGCCCAATCTTCAATCATGTTCCCTGTCAGCAATTACAAAAATACAGTATTTCAACATCTGGATATAATTCAGAATGGATTTTTAAAAATAAAATTATACCTAGAACCAAGTTATATCATGTACAGGTACAATTCTCAATGATGAATGAGGTCATGCTCTACACTTAAAATGTACCAATACACTCAATAAAGTAAAATAATAAAATTATATTTTAAATATTTATAAACCTCAGCTTTATTTACAATTTAGTTTCTCAACATACCAACCATTTACTTACTAGCTATAAAAAGAAGGAAAGCCTAAGTGAATAAAACAAAAAGAAAGCCCCACAATATTAAAAATTAATTAGGTTTATAATGCTTCTCATGTCTCTGTATCAACCTCAGATATTTTCAAGTGATCTTCAAAATAAAATTGTCTATTACAATATCTATTTTAAAATAATTTTTATAATAGAATTCATTAATTCTTATATTCTGCCTCCAAGTATATTTCTGAATTTGTTTGGGAGAATTTTGAAGGCCCTGTCATAGGGTTGATTTTTTTCTTTCAAGTGTACTTGTTAATACCAAATAAATAAGATATATTTTCTCCCCCTCAAGTTGATTTTTTCCCCCTTAGAGGATGGTTGAGTGCAATATAGCAAAACATTAAAAGAGACTTCAGGTTTTGACACAAATCTCAAAATGTAAATTCAAAGTTTTGTTGCCCCTCTTCTTGTCATTTCAGCTAACACTGCTCAACTTCTTTTCTTGTGACATGTGGGCTCCAAGTTTCCAGAATTTTCTTTGCATCTTAATTATTTAAAATGAGCATCTCCCTATAAAACAGACACACTCTGCCTCTCACCTATGAAAAGCTGAAGGCACATGCGTCACTCTGACTCCTCTCCCCAGGCACTGCACAGAGACGAAGGTAGGATGCTCTACTGATGCGCAGTGCTGCTGGCTGCCTGGCTGTCTGTGCCCACAGCAGAGGATGTCATGACACTGCTGTGCTGACAGGCCAGACATGCGCTGCCCAGCTGCAAGCCCTCTCTGCTGGGGCCACTGATCCCATCCCACCAAGCTGCCACTGGTAAGGAAGAGGTTCTGAATTCCAGGTGCTGATGACCAGGCCTTACAGTAGCCATAAGAGAGTCACATACGGTGTGTGTGTGTGTGTGTGTGTGTGTGTGTGTGTGTGTGTGTGTGTGTATGTGTGTGTGTGTGACTGATTCCTCCATTTGACAGGGAGAAATCTTCATTTCTTATTCTAGACTGCAATAGTCAATAAGAAGTTTCAGATGACGCTATGGAACTCCAAATTGAGGTATCAGGCCCACATGTAGACATCAAAGAAATATCTGAGAACTACTTTTATAATCTAGAAAGCTCTTATCCTCAAGAATGATTTTTTTTTTAAAGTAGGAAACGTGGAAATTAAAGGACACCTTGAAGGTGACTTGTTAGTTGAAGGAGCTTTGGGGAGTAATCGGAACAGTGCCACTTAGTTGAAGTATTTGACAGATTTGTCATCAGGAACACTTGACAAGTGTTGCCTGAGGTTGATGATGAAGCAGATTGGTGCTGGTTTCATCTCATGCCTGCTGGAAGCAGCCAAATAAATGTTCTGCCTGTGCAAAGTAGCTGAGCTCTCCTGGGACTGTTTGTCAAAACCACATACACACCAGAGAGAGGATGAAGAAGCAGCAACAGGAAACGCACCCAGGAGTCTGAGTGGAGGGCACATGCTATGCTGTGCAAGGGCCCAGACAAGAGGGATGAGCTCCCACCAAAGGGGCGGTGGAGTGCACGGGGACACAGGCAGTGGAAGGCCAGGTCCTGGCTACATCGAAAAGTCTGGCATCGAGACAGTAGGCCCAGAACCCGAGTGCTGAACAGACGGCATTGGGAAGAAGACTCGGTTTCTTGACAAAGGATTCATTCTGTAATTTGAGTGTTCAGGATGACTGTTTTAATGTAAGGGTTATATCAGAAAAGTCATTGGGCGACACAAGCTTCCATCCTACAGGGAAAGCTCAACCACCACTAGACAAGTTTAAAGAAGAGTGAAAAACTCAATGTATTTTGATGGCTTTACCCTAAGAATCCATCAAATTTTCTTTGCAACACCATGTAGGATTCTTCTCCTTGTCCTCATGTTTCCAGGAGCCAAGGCCATGGGTCCCTGGTCTTTGAGACTGAGTGCTATGCCAGGAGGATCACGGGCACATCATCTAACACTAACATCCCAGGGCATTACAGGCTCCACAGCACAACAGGGTGCAGGAAGTTACGCGGGGAGGACCAGAGCCTGGGGCCTCATTAGAATATCCCTGGGGAGAAGCAGTCCGAACTTCTTCAGGTGAAGAATTCCATGGGTGTGAGTGAAATTTCAGGAAGCACCGTGAATCACGGGAGAATGCTTTCCCCTATAAAATGGCATTTTATTCAGATGAATTTTTAGTTTCTTTTCTTCAATTCTCTTCATCTTCCTGATCCTTTAATTTTCTTGTTTTTCTTTCCCAGTGTGGTATCTAAATGGGCATACTCAAGGGCAGAAGTCATAGTTGAGATAGAAAAGTGACCGAGAACTAATATTTTCAGAATTTATTTTCTTTTTGACAGCATTTTTTACCATGCCTGACAGGAACTATCTATTTAACTTTAATAATTGAAATCCTTATAAATATTTTGTGACAAAAGACTTTTGAAGATAACTTGAGAGCCACTTCTCTAATTCTAGCTCTAGCATTTTGAAGGGCACTGAAATAAAACTTGTCCTAAGGAAGCAGTATCTGACTTGAGGCAGCAAAACTGTCACGCGCTCCCTACACCAGCCCAGGACACTGGAGAGAGCTACTGTCATGGTGAGAAGCTATAATGTGGGCATTTGAAAGTTTGGACCTCACCCTTCTGTAACAAGTAGAATTCCACAAAATACTTTTTAAAATGATATAACCTGTCTATGCCTCCATGTCCTTACCTATAAAGTGGGAGTAGCTACAGTACTTCATAATGATTGTAAAGGGGCTTACAGGAAAATGTATTGATAGTGCTCTGACTTTCTACTCCCAAAACTTTGTTAACATGATTATGTGACAACTTTTATTTCAACTGGGAGAGGACAGCAGACACTGAACTACCTACTAGATTCTGATGAAGTTTAACCCTAAAGGAAGAACAAGACACTGGTCAAGTGGCAAAAGAGAGTGGGGACTGCTTCAAAATGAATAGAGCCACGGGGTCTTCATGAAGGAGTGGAGGGACTTGTGGAGGAAGAAAAATATTTGGTCAACTCAATAAGGAAAGGATTTCCAGAATTCCCTGGAGTATTCCAAGACAACGGGGAAATTCTGAGATCTGTCTAATGCTTGAGCTGTGTATCTTAAGCTCAGTTTAGAAATTTCTTCCTGGGTTTTTGCTTTTCAAGGTTCGTAATCTTATTTAGAACTGTCACGGGATGGTAAAAAACTTTCTTCCAAAGTACCCATAAAAAGTCCTAGGTTTCTAACTGCTGTTGCGTTTGTAACTGCTGTTGTATAGGCACTGCTTAACTAGAGGTACAAGCAGCTGTGTCTGCTGTAGGAGTTCAGAGTGGAAGAGAAATGAATGTGTAAATCTGGCAACATCTGTTTGAATTCCTTCTGAGAAGCCATATTGGGGCTGCTCAAGTTTAAAAATTTATAATCTATCTTGTCCTTCCATGTCCCAGAAGGCTCACTGCTTAATAAATATTTGCCTTGCAAATGAGAATTCAGAAAAGAAGAATGAAATGCAATAGAGGTGGTGGAAAATATAGGAAGACTCCAGATCATAGAGAGAGAGGGATTAAGGAAGCCATGTAGGCTGAGCAAGATTCTTGTATCCCCAAAAGGCATTAGTATCTGCTGAAGGCAGTGTGAAGGACAGAAGAGCTTCTCTAGAGTCTGCAGAAAGATGTCAAGGAAAGAAATAGAAAGGAGAAAGGAGAAAAAATGAGAGCAAGTAGCATTTTCAAAGATCTCCGTAAGATCTGTGTGAATTTGGAATCTGACAAAGAAAGTTGTATACACTCAACCACAGAGAGGAGAAGTCAAGGAATCAGTGGAGGTAAAAGTGAGAGCACTTCCTCACGCAGGAAAATCCATGTAAAAAACCCACGGAGAGGTCCTAGAAGGAGAGCGCATCACAGGCCACCGTGGGGAGCGTTAAAGAAGACCATGAGAGGAGGTGGCCGGAGAAGCAGGGTGCAAAGAAGTGGAGAAAGCTCCGTGGTTTAGTTGGTAACATCAGTCAGGGTACTGGATGAGCTATTGGCCTCTCTTCTTCCACCCTCTTCCTTCTCTCTTTCTCTCTCTCTCTCTCTCTCTCTCTCTCTCTCTCTCTCAGGAAGAGTTGGAAGACCATTTTGAACGTATAAATTAACATTTAGGTTGTTATGGTAACCCACGAGACCATGAGGGCGTCTGCATGGAATGACTTACGTGAAACCAAAGCAAATGCAAATGCAGAGCCCAAGGCCGCAGATTTTTCTTTTCTCACAAGCTTTCATGGAAGAGATATCTTGGGTTTAGTCTGCAGTAACTACAGTGTACATGGGAGGAAAATTTAAAGTGTTTTTTTTTCCCCTCCTCACTGTAAGAATTACCACAGAATAAAATTGTAAAACATGAAGCTGAGTTCCAAAAATGCCTCTGGGTACAGTAATAGCAGTGTGATAGTTTATAGAAATTCTTCTGGGCAGCTGCAATCTGGCCAGCTGCCTGAACCAAACATCCCCCGCTTGGGTTTCTGACTCCATCTGACGAAACTAATTCACTCAGACATGAGGCGCACTAGTCACATCACAAGAACATGCTGAAGTAGATCTAACACAGCCTTGCTCTGTGGTCAGTTTGCTTTGCTCTAGATAGGAGCTTGGTTCCCACCTGGAAAGATGTCCTAACTTCACTGCTGAGCCAATAAAGCTGGAATAATGTACAATGGCAAAGCTTTTAAGTAAGCCTGCTGGAGAGTGGGAAGCCTCTGCAGTGGGGCCTTGTGTAGGTGAGTGGCTGTAAAACACTGGAGATGTAGCCCTGTCGGGCCAGACACCTTAATTGAATTCCTCAAATGGGATCACTCCCGAGGAGAATAGTGTGTTGGTTATGGCAACAGACTTCTGAGCAGGCAAGACAAGCTTCAAATTTCCAGTGTATCCCTGAGATATGTGACTATGTTATTTAACTTCTCTGCACCAATTTCTTCATAAATAAAATAAGAAAATACCAAGCTCACTGGGTTTCCCAAGGTTTAAACAAAACTTAGTGGTAAAATGTTGGTGCACAGTGATTTTCAGCTCCAACTATATACCAGAATTAAGGAGGGAAGGTTTAAAACAATCCCTATGCTCCTATGTGTCAATCCAAACAAAATTAGCCACAACCTCCAGGACTAGGAGTTGGTGTTTATATGTGTGGAAAGTTCCCACATAGTTAGAGGCACAAGGAAGGCTGAGAACTTCTGTGAACCATACTTGTGTACCCAAGAAAAAGATACACAGAAGAAAAGATTCAATGACAAAGCACAAACAAAGTACTTATTACCTCACAGGCATATAATTCAAAGTAAACCAAGTGACTCAGATAAAAGGGTATTTTCTATTTAACTTATATGTATTAAGCAATATTATGGCTCATATCTAGATCCTCTCCCAAAGTCTCATGATCATATGTGAGAAGCTTGCTGGAAGTAATGTGTGGTACTGCATTAAGGGTGTATGGTTTGAAAGTAGTCCACTGATTGGAATTAGCAAACTGTCGGTGTGGCTGCGTTGACTCACTGAAAATAGAAGCCCCACCTTGGGTTTGGGTGAGTTTGTAGCCTGGATGGAGAAAAGGAAAGACAGGCTTGCTGCTTGCTGCTAGGTGCTTCCTGACCTCAGGCCACAGACTGTTTCTTCTCTGGCATGCCAACCTGCCTTGGAGCCAGCTGACTATAGACTGAAACCTCTACAAACCATGAGCTGAAATAAATCTCCCCTCCTTTAACTTTGGAAGCTGGATATCTTGTTTTGAGATAGTCAGTTAGATAAGCCATTTATTCATAATTTACAACTGAATCCATCTATAGGCAATTTACAGTATATACACTTTAAATCTCCAACCTGGTTCAGTCACTTCTTAAATGTGATCTTGAGCAGATTATAACCCTCCTAGCCCCAGTTTCTTTATTGGTAAGATAGAGGTAATAATGGTTTTGTAGTCAAATAAAATGTTGTAAAGAGTATATAAGTTAATATGAGTAAAACAATCTCAAAAGTTTGTCACTTTGTGAACACAAAACATTAACCTGGACAACACCAAGGTTGGTTGTCAGTGGATGTAAGGTGGTATCTGAGGGCTTGGATGATTGAACACAACAAAATGAATACCAGCGAACTGCTTCCCACGGGGACTCTTGGGATAAGAGTTCAAGAGGTTCTGTTCTTGAAGAGCCCCAGTGAGGTCTTGCTGATTCCTGAGATGCTGTCTATGTATTTTTATTTTTCATCCTGTACAAAGTATTTTGTTTCTTTTGATGGTGTTAATCTCTTTAGCAGCCACATGTCCTTGGCTTCAGTTTGATATATGGTTCCTTATGGGCTAATATTTATGTTTTTATTTTATTTTATTTTATTTTTTGCTCTGCTTTTTTTCCTGGTTTAAAGAAACTAGCAGTCTTCATGACCCAGCTTGAATGTTGGGCTGCCTTAAACTTGATCCACCAGATCAATTAGCCCATCACACTTCATTTTAGTCTCTCACAAAATGTCGAAACTTGGGCAATTTATAGAAAACTTTTCTGCCAGACTATAATACACATGGCCTACAGTACAGTTGATAGCAGAATTCTTGTTTCTAATTGAAACATCTCAACTTCACTAACTGCATTTCTATCATCATTCTGGTCTCAGATATGAGGTGCACTAGTCACACCTGAGTGCTGAACACACAGCCTTGGGAAGAAGACTCAGTTTCCTAATGAAAGATGCATTCTATGATTAGAGTGTTGAAGATGACTTTTTTAATGTAAGGATTGTATTAGAAGAGTCACTGGATGACACAAGGTTCCATCCTATGGAGAAAGCTCAACCAACACTAGACAAGTTTAAAGAAGAGTGAAAAACTGAATGTCCAGAGCCACCATCAAGCTCTTTGTAAAGCATTCCAGGCTTTTCCAGCCCACTTTTCTAAACTCTTTTCAAATACTTCCCTGACATCAGTTTCAAAGCTTTCACATGCCCAGTCATGGTCATAGAAATGGCACCAACCTGGGTCTTAATTTTCTGAGTTACATTTTCCATCCTTGGGATACAATACCTAAGATGCACAACTTCAAGGAGAAGAGTTTTAATTTAGCTCAAGATTCAGAGCATTTAGTCCATGATCACCTGGCTCCAAGGTAGAAATACAGCAGAAGGATGTAGCTGAGTGAAGCCACCCAGTTTGATACAGCTAGAAGCAGAGTAGAGGGACAGAGCCAGAGAAGAATGGGCCAGGTACCATACAGTGTACCACAGGTGATGTCTCCGTGACACACCTAGACACATCAGAGTATGTTTACTAATCTATGAGGCATTTGTCATTCCAATGAAGTTGATAAATAGGATTAATAGTCATGCAGATATCATAGGTAAATAGACACATAGATAGAAAAATAGACAGATAGATAAATAGAATTTATTATAAGAAATTGGTCTGTTCAATTCTGGAGACTAAGAAGTTGAAGATCTAAAGTTAGCAATTGGAGGTCCACAAGAGCTAAGGATAAAAATTTCAGTTTGTGTCCAACCGAAGAAAACCTTTGTCCCAGTTTGAAATTAGTCAGAGAGAACATTCTTTCTTGCTCAACATTCTACTCTATTCAGACCTTTGACTGATTAGACACTGCCCATTCACATTGGGCAGCATGCTTTGCTTTGCTTTGTTTGCCAATTCAACTGTTAATCTCATTCCCAGATATAACCAGAAATATTTTTGAATCAAATATGCAAGCATGAGGACTCAGTCAGGTTGACACATAAAATCAGGCAACCTACTAGACAAGGAATATGCACAATCTCAATTCAACAAAAATTGTACTATTGGATACTGTAGGAAGTCATAATTGACTATATTACAGTTTTGTTCTTATGAAATAGGGCTGACAATTTGCTCTAACTCATCAAAATCTCTTGAGAATCAAGTAATATAATCACAATTTATGCATGAAATAAAATTGTATATTCTGAAAAATGCTGGGTAGTGTATATCACTACCTAATTATGTATGTACTATAAAACTTCTTTGTCATAATTATTTGTAATCTGTCATGTTTCAATAGGATGTAAAATGAAGTAGCTGCAGCAAGTCACAATAATAAACTAGTTTTCATTATTTCATGTACTTTTCATGATTTAGGTTTGATAGTAATGAAAGAAAAGCTTTGAAGGAGACATAGATAAAATAAGAAAAATATGAAGTTTGGAAGATGAAAATTAATTAATATCTTTCCTTGAAGTGAAAATTTAGTTACAACCTCAAAGTAAAAAATCCTTGTTAACTTTCTTTTCTATGCTTCAAAAAGAAAAATAATGCCTGCTATTGAGGAATATTGATAATAATTACATTAAAAGTAAACTAAAAGTTTTACATAGATTATTATCCTAATTCTTTGTTAGAAATATGATGTCCTAAAGCAGAATAATTTGAAAAAGGTATACCATCCCTTAAATTACTTTTACAATGCATCTAGAAGTTTAAGCCTTGTATATATTTCGTTCCTTTATCAAAACTGCCTAATGAATATATTGTATTTAGCTAACATTCTTCTTTAAATACTAAAGCCACACTGGTCCCTCAGTGTCATGTGATTTTTAAAAAATGATAATAAAATAACCAAGATTTTGCAATGTTTAATGACTTTTCTGTCTCCCTGAAATGGGAGAATTAGGGAAGAGTAAGTCACTACAGTTTGGAAGCATATAAAATCTTTTAGAAATCTTTCTCTTAGTAAGGTGTAGTTCCCCATCACAAGCAGTACAGTATGAACTAACACAAGATCCTGAGGAACTTTTCCAAGAACCTTCTGCCTCTTACACATCCTTTGAAATTAAACTGTGGGCCCTCAGCCCACAGTCAGTCCCTGGTCATGTTCAACTTCATTACGGGTCCAGGTCTTACCCGAAGAACCGGGGTGGTGACTCACAACCTGTGAATTCTTTTTTTGTTTAAAGACAATTGCAAAGTCAGTCAGATGGCTGGATCCCAGCTAATCACTGTGTCTGAGTTTGTCTTGTTGAGTGGGTGGCACTAAGCAGCACAGGTTTGATTATTATTATATTAGGGAGTGTTAAGAAAGGTCATATATTCTCCTAAACTCCCCTCAGGGAAAAAAGTGACAAAAACAATGAAGAACCACCCAAATTATGTAAAATCTTCTGTGTAAATTGTGAAGCACAAGCTTCCACTCAACAGCAGTGAGTGAATCATAAATATTTTAAGACTGAGAACATTACTAAAAATAACTTGTTAAAACTCACTGAAATGGTATTTCAATTCCACCACTTGTAGGGAGATCCTACATGGTCTGCGTTCTAGATTCATCTCTTCTCTTCTCCAAATTAGTCACACTGCACTTTTGGAATATAAGAGGTGCTCTTCATTTTAGATGGTGCTATCAATATTTTCTTACTTCAAATTTAGTCTTGTTAATAAAGGAAGTTAAGGAATAGGGATTTAGTTCAGTGGTTCTGGCGGCTGCCTTGCAAGTGCAAGGGCCGGGTTCAATCCCTGGTAACCACATATAACAATGCCGACATGGAGACTCACGCCCACCAGCAATTAGAACCTCATACCATAGTGCATGGTGGCCTGAACTACAAAAAAGCGAAACCCTGTCTCAAAAAAAAAAAGGAGGTTAACTGAACAAACTGTCTTGAAGTTTCTGTTATGATGTTTGAATGTTATAACATTCATCAAAATTTATAATGATTTTTACATTTGTAACCTCACCTATGACCTCACAAAATGCTCATGATTTCACTGGTTTATGATCTTTTACTAAATATTTTCAAGTTCTTTTTCCTTCTATTTTTCTCCAAATTCTGAATGTCATGGGCTTTTTACTGAAATTTTTGCAAAAGTCAAGTACAGCCATTTACTCTACTCATCACTCAAGTTCTCTCTGCTCTCCTCCCCCTGAACCCTCCAAGGTGATGTCCTCACCATTCAAATTTGACTTGAATGCTTGATTTAAAATGTCATAAAATCTTATAATTCCTTCTAAAAAATGGCAAGATAACAAGTGACATTTTGGAAGCCACCCAGGAAAGTCTAAGGAAGAAAGATGGATGCAGATGTGTCTCAGATTTAGTGTGAAATTAAAAACTTATAACAAGTTTAAAAATATGAGTAATATTTCAAGTAGAGTCAAAATACCAACAAAAGAAGACAGTAGGACCTTTGCTTGGGAAAAGCTTTCTGCTTCTCACTTCTTCTTTTCCATACTGGCTTTGGCAGAATAGTAACCACTGTCACTCTGGAGGAAAACAATCGCCACAGCCTGTGCCTGAAGCTGGCCGGGGTGGTCACTGGGTAAGGACACTCAGTCATGCTGGGAAGGTTGCCCCTCGAGCACAGAAGCACTCATGGTCCTGCTGCTGAGGGAGGGGGGCTGATACCCACTGCGGTGCTTCTCTGAATGGAAAGTGAAACTCGGTCTGGGAAGAGCCAACCGCTGCACTTTGCCAGCTCCTCTCTGAAGGGACCTGCTCTCAACTTCCATTTCTAGGACCTAGTGATTACAAACCAGGGAGAAGCTACCGGCACACGGAAGCCGGTGGCATGGGCAGTTCCTCGGAGAGGCTGAAGCGGCGTGCATGGTGGCCTGGAGTCTGAACCGCGACCAACACTGAAGAAGATGATGAGCTATTTCTAAGGAGACACCAAGTCAGGAGGGCCCTCAGTAGACATGATAGAAGGACTGGTTATCTTTACTCTCCGAGCCTGAGGCAGAGAATGAGGGGAAGATCATTGTTTAACTCTGGTTGGCCAAATCGGTCTTTTTCACCTCTAATCCAGTTGTTTTTTGTTTGCTCTCAACTGTGGGTTTAAAAACAGCTCTACAGCAGTACACTGTGCAGTAAATGTATCAAGTATCCAAATTTACAATTAGCCATTCTGCAAAGCTACTGGTCATTTTTCAACATCTAACATTTCAGACAATGCCTTTTCTTTTCAAAGGGAAAATATATTATAATACAGAAAAGCAAAACTGAATACAGTTTACTGAAAATTGTTGCTTTTCACAGAAGAAATTGTAGATATCAAATGGTTCTATAGGTCCATAAATCCAAAGCCTTCGAAATGGAGAAGATGCCAAAGCTAGACAAAGCTAGACAAACAGAAAGACTAACAGCCTGCTGCCCCCTCAACAGCTTCATGGTCTCACTGCCTTTTCTAAACAGTGCTTAAAACAATGCTTATCATAAGATTGCAAATGAATATTCAGCAGAGAAGACAGTAAGTATAACTAAGCTCACCAGGTTGCACTCAGGAGGTACCTTATTCAACAGTAAATTTAATAATGTACAAGTGAATGGATGAAACTACACTGCATATCCAAAGTTACCTGCTGAAGATTTTTAAAAATTTAGTATAATAAAGAAGGTAAGGAAATTCACAGATTTGCTTAAGTTTCATATGAATGGGATCTTAGATGGTGCAATCATTTACATGTAACTTCCTCTGCTCATGATATTCATGAGATTTATATTGCTCTATTTATAAAAGTTGGTTCATTTTAATATTGGCTGAGAAATATTCAATTGTTTATCACATTTTGTAGTCTATTCATGTTTTTATGTACATCTGCTCTTTATCAGATTTTTACCAAAATGAAGAAATCTAAAGTTGCAAATCTTTATGTGGAAACATTTAAAAGTTATTTTTAATATATTTCTTAAAATAATTTTAGATTTACAGAAATAATGACAATACAGAGTATTTGTATAAATCCTCAAATCACTTTGTCAAAGTCAAAGTGTTATATAACAATGGCTCATTTGTTAAAACTGGGAAATTAACCTTGTACTGTACTATTATCCAGGAATTATTCAGGTTTCACCAGTGTGTTGGGGGGATTTATGGGAAGTCCTGACATGTCATGCACTAGGTAAGCGCTATACTGCTAAGTCACATCTACAGCTCTTTGACAGTCGTTTAAAAAAGATTGATACAGTTTTTAAAATTCCAGATCTACTCTAAGGTACTACATCAGTTTTAGTTGTTGTATCTTCTTAATCTCCTCCGACCTAGGTCCAAGTTTGTCTTGTTTTTTATGACCTTGAGAGCTTTGAAGCATGCCACTTGGGTGTTAGACTGTCTTTCAGTTTGAGGGCATGGTCTGAGATGGCCTCAGGATTAGACTGGATTTATGAGTTCTGGTGAAGAATTCAACAAAGGAAAACTGCTGTCTTCTAACACCATGTTGAAAGCACATAGCCTCAGCTGCGAGGAAAAGATGCTCCAAGTTTATCTGGTATTTTCCTTGTCCTAGCCCCAGAATCAGTCATTTCTCCAAGGAGTCCTAGTCCTCTTTCCACAAAGTGATATTTAGAACTCAATATCTGGGTTCTGGGTGTGCTGGTTACTTCTGAGAGTTCATTATTTCTACACCCTCTCAGTAGGCAGCACTGGGGAAATGTGTGCACATTTACTCTTCTTCACCATACATCTGCAATCACCTCTTCACTGGCTGAGGATACATTCATATTGATATCTCCAACTGCAATCCAGCATTTCAGGATGTGCTCAAGCCTTGGCTTCACACTTATTATATAACTTCTCTCTGTAACATCTGGCCTCTATTAATTACAATTAATTTACTTGTATTTTCAGTCTTACCACATGTGTGGTTTGAGAACTGCTAATAGAGACTTCTGTTAGAAACGCATGTATCCACTAGACTGCTCCTTATTGCTCTCCTTTGGTCATTAGCTATAGTCTCCAGATGAAATACCACTTGTAAAGTCACTTGGGTCATATCTTCTCCCAACTATTCTCTGACTATGTATAATTTATTTATAATTCAAGTAAATTAAGTTTTCTCTGTCTGCATTCCATCCGTGACCTTCCTGGATGATTTCTAAGCATTTGCATACATCACTGTTTACTATTTTTGAAGTAAAATTCTGTCGACTATGACAAATTCATAGTTATGTTCCCATCAACTGGCACAGTAATGTAAAATTCCATCACCATAACTATTTCCCTTTCACAACCTCTCCTGGCCACTTATTTTTCATTCTTATAGTTTTGTGTTTTCCACAATGTCACATAAGTGGAATTATTTAACATGCAGCCTTTTGGATCTAGATTCTCCTACATTTTAAGTCTATTCATTTTTTAAATAATCAATAGCTTATTCCCTTTTATATTTCTGAGTACAGACAGACCCTGGAGAACTTCTAACTGATTTTCAGTTTGGGTTGATTATAAATAAAGAATCAGTAAACATTTGAATATGAGTGTGTGTGTGTGTGTGTGTGTGTGTGTGTGTGTGCACCTGAGAAAGAGACACACAGAGAAAAAGTGACTTTTTAGTTCACTTGGGTGAATATCAAAGAATAAGACTGCTGGGTTGTACTGTGATTGTATGTTGATTTTGATTCCTAATCTTCAAAATAGCTTTGTAGGGCCAGGGTTGTATAGGGCTCTAAAGGGCCAATGGTTCTGGCATCTGTCTCATAAGAGCAAGGTCCTGAGTTCAATCCCCAGTACAAAAAAATTCAGATACAAAATAGCTCTACAGTTTTGCATTTTGACCAGCAACAAGTGAACCTTCTTGCAATATCCCAGGAGTACTTTTTTCTCTCTATTGCCAAATGAGGCTGCTGCTTTCAACCTCATCTTGTTTCCAGCCACTCTTCTCACTCTCTAGGAATCACCTTCGTGAGTCTCCTTGCTTTCCTCTCCAGTCTCATCTGTCATTAATGATATGCTGTGATCCAAAAGATGAACATTTCCCTTACTTCACTACATTGTAGGGTGTGCTATTCTAAGGGTGTCCAGTCTCTCTGCTGCCCTAAGGAGCACTTTTCTCAGTTGTGATGTTCTGCTTATTTGTTTGTATCCTCTTCTACACTCTATCTTCTATGTAGGCAGGGTCAGGGTTTTACTCCATACAATTTTCAGGAGTTGTCAGAGTACTTGGAAGATCAATACCTTTTGAGTTTAAAAAAATGAAAGAATAAAAAATTGTCACAGTATTTGTTTTCCCAAGACTATGTAACCCAGTCTGAATATTTGTAAAGATTTTATTACAGTCCAGGTCTTTGGACTTTTCAGGTGGCTGCCAGCTGAGCAGTACAAAGGTCATGCACATAGAGAAATTACAAGTTTGAAAGCATTTTATAGAACAAGGCAACATTTTCAGTGTTCTCATTACATTACATGATATAAAAGAGCAATAATAGCTTATCTGGCCACCCACATAATGAACCTGAGTCTTGCTTGTAAAAATGACCTTGTAGGACTATTTGGAGGAATATTACAACCACTGCAGCATTTGAAGAAAAATTGAAGGCCTAGAACCCATAAAGAATAGATAAGGCATAAATTGGAAGCAGGAATATGTGGCACCTATCTTAAGAAGTGCACAGAAATGAATTAAATAAGTAAAAGTGAGATCTGGTAAATTGCCTGTCAGATAGCTGACACCACAGAAGCAAGAGTCATCTTATCATCATTGTGACAAGGCTGCACTTAGATGGGCCAGGAAACAATGTGTGCAACACTCCTCGTACTTAATTAGGAATAGTCTTAGCTGGATGAAAGCTTAAGTTGTTTCAGGTTGTGAAGGTCCAGAGGTATGTAAATATGGGCTCTTCTAAGAGGTAGCAATCTCTGCTCTCCAGTGTGTGGTCAGACACATACCCAAATGTGACACCTCGAAGATATGTGACTTTGTGCTTGCAAACTTTCTTTTTATTGGTACATGTACTAACAATGTGAAGCTGACATTCATCCGGAGGAGGAGGTACACATGCATAGTTCCACTTGTTTGTTAATCCCTTTCCCCTTCCCCCTTCCCCCTCCTACCTTTCAATCCTGTTCTCTCACTTTCATGTTTTCTTCTCAACTCACATTTATGACATATGATGTTTACAGTCATTTGAGCTATTAGATTCCTGCATCTGCATATCTTAATTCTTTTTATGTCCCCTGACCCTTCCCCTTGGCCTACAATCTTCTGTACCTCTCCCCATTTGCAAGAGATCTATCCCTTTCATAACTGCAAAATTTCTGTTTTGCTTAGTGGAGTGGAAAGAGTACAAGCTTTGAATCCACTAGGAGACAGTTTGAAAATTTCCCCGGCCTGGTGACTATGTGGCCTTTGTTGAGGGAATTATACAACTACTCTATTTTATCTATAAATAGAGTAAAATTAAATACATTTTCTAATTCAGAGCAGACATATTTCCAAAGAGTCACAACTATTGGAATTTTTCTTTCTCCTTTTCTTATGAAACAAATATTTTTCCAAGGCCTCCCCTGAATATATTGCCTGAATGAATATGGAAACTGAATTTTATCTAAATTTAATGCCTAATTCATGTTAGAGTTAGATCCTTATTTATTTTCTCTTCTTTCTGTATCCTAGTCTGTCAAGTCCTGCAACCATGTGGACCACTCTTGGTGTTCTTAACTGTTGTATGTTGATCATATAATGAGGACTGAGATAAATCATTAAAAACTCACCCTTCTCTGAAAATAGTGTCATGGTGTCACTGCAGAGAAGAAAGGGGCCACCCACCCAGTGAGAATGGCAATACTTTTGACCCACACATGAAGCTTCTGGGGATGTGGGCTGGCTCCAATTAAAGGTGTTGTCAGGCACTGCTGCAGACACTGCTATACACAGCTATGTATTTGCCCCATTACCATGAAACACATGGACAAATCAGTAAAAAAATTTTGAGCAATAAATAATGTTCGGATTTCACACAAAAAGCACACAGCTTCAAATTTTCACTGTTTCCCAGCATACTGCCTAACACTGATCTATTTGTTAGTTTGTTTGTTCAAAGTGATTGGCAATAGGTCAACATACTTTCACATTTCACTTTAGTCTAATCCATTTCTTAAGGAAAAACTACTTTTAAGTAAGCACTCCCTATATTTTACCATGTAATCTGGAAAACATTGTTTTAAGACTGGATTTAAATAAAAATCTCTAACCTCAGGGCTCTGCACTTCAGAAATGTGTTCTATTTTCTAACAAATAGCACTTTATTAAACGTAGTTTCAAATATTGAAATCTTTTACTGGTAGTGCAGCTAATTAAAATAATGGGGCACATCATTAGTGGCTACTATATCTTATTGGTTGAGATCTAAAAGGTATTTTACATGCATAATGAATTTCTTATACTTCAATCATATATGTAAGGT